>JAANIC010004582.1:0-13701 GCA_017607545.1 Acromyrmex charruanus
TATCGACCTTGATTAACTTCGGCCTTCGCTCCAGCATCCCCTTAAGTCTATTATAATTGTAAAAAATTATCCCACATAACACAGTCCTAAAAGATATCCAAAGGATTTCTATATACAAGGACGTCTTCAAGAGCCGCTCAAAGATGTATTCTAGGGAACTTTTTAATAAATATACTTGAAATATTATTTTGCTTTCATTTTTTTTTATGGCATTATCTTTTATTGGCATTGGTGTTTTGAAAAATATGCTTGATGCCCTTCTTGCATTTTTAATGTCTTTTCTAATGGATTTCATAAATTTTTGCTGAGTTATTGTTATTAGCAATACTTATATTTTGTATTCATATTTAAAAAATAATATTATAATAACGATACAAGTAATAATAAAAATAATGATATTTAAAAATAATGTAAAAAATTATAATGTCTTTCTAGTAAGTAAGTATAATATTTGTATAATTATAACAAACGTGATTATAAATCAAAACATATTATACAAAAAGAGGAGCATAAAACCACAGCACTAGATATTGTTTGTGAAATTTAATAAATTATTACATTAATAAAAATATCTTTAGACGTTTCGGTCATAATCTGGCCATCTTCAGTAAAATAACAAATATCAGTAAAACGCAGAATTTACATAAATTTGACATTAAATTCAGCCGTCAAAAATATAAATATGAATAAACGTGTTCTTTCATCTTGTGAAGGTACATCATATAACATGGTTGCAGCGCCAATTATCATATTGCAAGTTATGTAGAACAAGAATTTCCAGATTCTAATTTAAAAATTAAACTATCGTTAATATCTTCTAATCAATTTTATAAGGATTAACAAATCGTTATCTTTTTACCGTTTTACAGACAAAACGATGAATCTTAAGTACTTTCCTCACGCAGATGGAAATTCGTCGTGACATTGTGTATTATTATTTGTCCATATCGTCATATGTTACCGCTATTTATATGTATGTCAAAAGTTTAGATTGTTCTAGAATTATTTTTAAGTGTGAGAGAGATCTTTCTTTAGAAAAGGCAGAGAAGGCAAGATAAACATCAGGCAAATCTTCAGTGTCACTTTATTTATTAATACTACTTATTTGACTTTTTATATATATCATTTCAGAAATTCTTCTTTTGAATAATGATTGTTCTGTATCTAAAATTCTAATCCCAATCCAATGCATGCATCTCATTCACTTGATGGCGTGAAACTATTGACATATCGGGTGGATCTTCTTATGTCAATCTTATGTTCTTTGATTCGAGTTTTTAATTTCCTTTTTGTTTGGCCAACATAAAAAGACTCACAATCCAGACAATTTATCTTATAAATCCACAATGGTCCTCTTTGCATATACGATTTGTTAGTGAGAGGACCAATTTGTCCCCGTTGCGCTATGTGGAGCGCTGTTTTCTCCTTGTGTGAGATCTGTGTCTCCTGCCTTGTGGCTTGTTGGCGATCTGTGTCGCTTGTCCTGTGGCCACGCCCGATGCGTTTCGGTTTCGTGTGATGACTGAGTATACCTCTTTTGAGAGTTTAATTTAATGTAACTTGTATTACAACCCGTATACTAACGATGAACCGACTTGCGCACCGATCGTGTACTTGAACACGAGAGAAAAGTCGTACACACGACTTCTTCAAGAAAGACTATACGAATAATGTGGCGATCACGCCGGCCGCCTAGTCGCGCGCATGCCCTCTCCTTCGGTGGGTCTCATCAGCCACGCGACACGGCGTCTACATGCCGCGATTACGCGGCGCAAACAACGGGCTGGTAACAATTCACGCACGCACGCTATGACGAGCGCTAACACGATTTTTTCCAGTTTTAATAAATCTATTAAGTTTATTTATAGATTTGTAAGCAATATTAAAGCCCTGACTATATGATAATTTTTAAAATTTTTTCGATACTTCACTTAAATATTACAAAAAACTTTTTTCTTAAATTGGAATTAGAATCGTTTTCATTATTATTCAACTCACTATTTTTATCTAAATTAATTCTATTTTCTAAAGTTCTTATTCTGTTTTTTATTGTTGAAAAAATGAATTCAAGAGGATAACCATTCATTAACAAAGTGTGGACTAAGTTCGAAATATTTTTTTCCTGAAATTTCGAATGGAATAAAAACAAAATTCTGTCTAATTGAATTCTACTTAACAAAATTCTGTTTAATTTATATCATGAAAGGAAAAGATTTACAATAGACTTTGGATTTACAAAAATGGCATTAATATTTAGATGTTAAACTAATGAGACAAGAAGGAAGAATTATCTTCGACATTTATAAAAAACCAATTAATTCAGAGAGATATCGGAATTATTATTCAAATCATCCATTAGTGCATAAAAGGGTAATCATCGAGCAATTAGAGAGAATTTTGTTTTTATCCCATCCGAAATTTCAGGAAAAAAATATTTCAGACTTAGTCCACACTCTGTTAATGAATAGTTACCCTCTTAAATCCATCTTTTCAATAATAAAAAACAGAATAAAAACTTTAGAAAATAGAATTAATTTAGATAAAAATAGTGAAATAATAATAGTGGAATAATAAAACGATTCTAATTCCAATTTTAAAAAAAGGTTTTTTGTAATACCATATTTAAGTAAAGTATCGGAAAAATTTTTAAAATTATTATATAGTCAGGGCTTTAATATGGCTTACAATCCCATAAATAAACTTAATAGATTTATTAAAACTAGAAAAGATCGTGTATGCAAGAGGACCTTTTTTTTTTTTTTTTTTTGNATACCATATTTAAGTAAAGTATCGGAAAAATTTTTAAAATTATTATATAGTCAGGGCTTTAATATGGCTTACAATCCCATAAATAAACTTAATAGATTTATTAAAACTAGAAAAGATCGTGTATGCAAGAGGACCTTTTTTTTTTTTTTTTTTTGATATCGGAGGGGAAATGCCTGACGCATACCCCAGGTCTCGAGGGAGAGCCCGGGGTTATGTGGGGCTTGCACCCACTAAAACCCCTCCGGGTGTCTTTACCATGCCATAATTGAGGGACTCCCAGGAACGCGTGCAGCATACTTCTGGGAGCCCCTCTGGCCAATCGGCTTGGTGCCGATATCTTATTCCCGCCCAGGGATTTTGAACGTCGAAAGACGACGACCCCGGGCGGTGCAAAGGCACTGACTGCCCATTTTCTGGCGCAGGGGGGACACCACCCCCTGCGCCTGCCCCCTTGGTTGTTGTTGGGGGGCGGGAGTTGGGAACCTCGGCCCCCGCCGGGATCCCCAGCCCCCCAAGGGGCTCCAATCTCTAGAGTTTGGCGCCCCTCGTGCCTTGGCGCCGCGAGAGGTCCTCACGGCGCACCCCACGCGCGCGGCGATGCAGGGCTACCGGCCCGGGCGCGAATACGTCGCGGCCGGGAGATGATGAGCCGCTGCACCCCGCGCGCGCGTAGGGTCAGCCTGTTTCCGGCGGCGGTTCGAGGGTCGGCTAACCGCCGCCGCTTCACAGCGCCCCGTGTCCGAGACCCAGGGCCGTCGCTGATGGTGGTGGCGGCGGAGGTGGAGGGTGCACTGACCCTACCACCCCCGCGCGCCACTCCAATTTCCTCCTCCTCCGTCCTCTCCGCAATGGGGGAAGGAGGTCGCCGCCGTTCTCGCCCAGTGGGGCGGTCCCGGCGGCGGGTACGTGCGATCGGTGACCCGGGGCGTGAGCGGCCCGGCTGGAGCCGGCGCCCACGTCGTCCCCCAACGCCACCATCCCTCGCATCTCCTCCCCCCTCGCCACCTCCGCCGCCCGGCGGCGGCGGCGGGAGAGGGCCACGGCCTCCCGGTGCCCTCTCTCTTTGCCTCTCAGCCTCCTCCTTCTGCGACATCACCCGATCACAGAAGGAGGAGAAGGCCCTCCAAGCGCTCTCCCTGCCGACCATCTTCTTGACGACAGCCGGCAGGGAGAGGTCCTCCCCAATCTCCTGGACCAGAACACCGCGCTCGCCCGCCCAAGCCGGGCAGGTCTCCAGCGTATGCTGCGCGGTGTCCCGGTCCCCGTCGCAGTGGTGACAACTCGCAGTCGGTTCCCTGCCTATGCGACACAGGTACTCCCCGAAACATCCGTGTCCGGTGAGCACCTGCGTCGCGTGGAACGACAGTCCGCCCCATCCCCTGGCTACCCACTGCTCGAGGCAGGGGAGGATGGCCTCCACGGTCCGGACGCCCGTTGTCGGCGGGTCGTTTTCGAGAGTGGCGCGCCACTCTTCGAAGACCCGCCGACGGGCGTTCCCCCTTAGTCGTTCTACGGTCATCGGGGTTACGATCCCCCCCCGTAGCCGAATGGCCTTCATCCTGGCGAAGGTCTCCGCCAGGGCGTCAGCCACATACTCGGCAGGGGGGATCCCCGCGAGGACCATGGCAGCCGCATATGACACCGTCCTGTAGGCTCTACATATCCGAAGGGCCAGCCGCCGTTGCACGCTGTGCAACCTTTCTTTGATGCGGCGGCTGGCCAGAGCCTTCCCACTCCATACCGGGGCTCCGTAAAGGGCCCCGGACAGGACGGCGTGCATATACGCCCGCCTGACCGACTCGTTCGGACCGCGAAGGTTGGGCATTAGGCCGAGCAGAGCGTCCGCTCGGCGGCCCAATCGCGGGGCTATCTCGTCGAAGTGTTCGACGAAGCCCCAGCGACCATCCACGGTGAGGCCCAGGTATTTGATCGTGGGCCCCACCGGGACGCGGACGTCGTCCACCACTATGTGTGCCCGAGGGGGCGCCCCGCTCCTTCCATCGTGGAAGAAAAGAGCTTCCGATTTAGCGGGGGCTACCCTCAAGCTCAACTCCTTTATGGAACCGACCACACACGCTACTGCGACGTTTGCTGAACCGACGGCTCTCTCCCAGGTCGGGCCCCCGGCCACCACCAACGTGTCGTCCGCGTAGCAGACGACGTGGCAGCCGGGAGGTAGGGCCGCGCGGAGAACGTAGTCGTACGCGACGTTCCAGAGTAGGGGGCCCAACACGGACCCCTGTGGAACGCCGCACGACACGTCCCTCCGCTGCTGGAGTCCCATTTTGTCGTAGAACTCCAGCTGCCTGTCCCGGAAATAGTCCTCTATGATGGCGACCAGGTAGGGGGGCAAGAGGTGGTGTCCTCTTAACGCCCCCACCACCCGGCCCCACGGGACGCTGTTAAAGGCGTTGGCGATGTCCAGGGACACCGCCAACGCCACCTCTCCTTCCGCGGTCATCTGCTCCGAGAGGGCCCGAACTTGCCTGACGGCGTCTATCGTCGACAAGCCCTCCCGGAAGCCGTACTGACCGCGGGATAGGTTGGGACCATCCCGGGACAGGTGCCGGACGATGCGGGCAGCGATCACTCGCTCCAGCAGTTTTCCCGCATCGTCCAGCAGACATATCGGCCTATAAGCGGAGGGACTCTCCGCTGGCTTGCCCTCCTTGCGGAGGAGGACAAGCCTGGCCGTTTTCCACGACCTGGGGAATATGCCGTCTCTGAGGCAGCTCGTGAAGAGCCGCCTCAGACGGCCGCCCACTATGGGGGCCGCGACGAGCCAGACCCTGCCGTGTATACCGGAGGGTCCGGGTGCCCGCGGTCTCCCCTTAAGGCGGGCGAAGGCCTTCACCATCTCCTCCCCGGTGACGCTCAGCTCCTCCGTCCATCCGGACGGGCGACCGACCCTCTCGGGAATATCCTTTTCCCTGGTGGGAAAGAGGGCGGTCACCACGTCGTCCAGAAACTGAGCGTCCAAGGTTTCCGTTATAGGGGGGGCCCACGGACGAAACTGCTTCGTCACAATCTTGTAGGGCCGCCCCCACGGATCTCTGTCCAAGGAGTAGACTAGCTCGCGCCAAGCGTCTGCCTTCGCCCTCCTAATGGCCGCCCTAAGGGCGCTCCTTGCTTCACGGAGCGCCCCGGCGGCCATTTCCACCTCGGCGTCGGTGCCGCGCCGTCTGCGGCGAGTGTAACTCCTTCTGGCAGCCACGGTGGCCCGTCTTAGCTGAGCAAGTTCTTCGGACCACCAGTAGGCTGCCTTCCTCGCCACAGGTCGGCAGCGGGGCATCGACGCGTCGCACGCGCGCGACATGGCGTCCCCAAGCCAATCGGCCTCCTCCTCCACCGAGCGGGCCGGGTTGGGTTCCGGCCAGGTGGAGGAAAGGAGGCTCACCTCGAGGGCGCCGGGGTCCAATTTGCGCAGGGCCCATCGACGTTCCTTCTCGTGTCGGCGGCGTCTTAGTGACACCTCCACGGGAGTGGACACCAGCTCCATGCGGATCAGGCGATGATCCGACATCTCTCCTAGGGAGCCGGCGTCCACGCGCCATCCCTTGATCCTGATGGCCGCCGCAGGGGTCGCCCACGTCAAGTCGACGATGGACTCCCCCCGGGCCCCCACGAAGGTGCTGGCACGGCCTCTGTTAAGAAGGACGAGACCGTGCCTCGCCGCCCACAGCAGGGTGCTGTCGCCCCTGGAGTCGGTGGATGGGGAACCCCACTCTAACGCGTGGGCGTTGAAGTCCCCACCCACCAGTACGGGCCTGGGGGAGCGTCGTCGAATATGCTCTCCCAGAGACTCCAGGGCGTCCTCGTACTCCCCCCTCGTTAGACGAGGAGGGAAGTAGCACCCCGCTACATCGATGGGTCCCCACTCTACCAGAGTGAACCCCTCCCCCGCCGATATGGGAATCATCGGCGGGGTGTCGCGCGCGTGCTGGCTGACCACCGCCACTCGACCCAGAGAGTCCCCCGCCCAGTTGGGGTGACTCTCCGGTATTCGGTAAGGGTCTGCGGCGATGGCCAGTCCCCCTCCCCACTCGGCGAGGCACTGCATTAACATGCTTTGCGCCCCGGCCGAGTGGTTGAGGTTAGTATGTGCGAGGGCGAGGGGCATTACTTGGTCCCTCGCTCCTCACCCTCACCGACATTGTTGCTGTCGGCTACGTCAGCGGCCGTCGCGAGGGGTGACTCCCCCCCGTCAGCCATTTCAACTTCGGTCACGATTATGGCCGACGTTGTCTTCGCGGGGTTCTGCACCGCGACTGCAGTGGGGGGGCCACTGGGCTTTTGCCCCCCTTTCCTCCCCTTCGCTTTGGCGGCGGCGCATCCGGCGCCGCCGATGCGGTGCCCCGAGGGGCGGCCGAGCCCACGACACGCGGGGCAATCGACCTCGCCGCGGCATTCGCGAGCGGCGTGGCCGATGCCCCCGCACCGGTAGCACGACCCGGATCGGTCCACCGTGCTTGTGCACTTCTGCTGCACGTGACCGGCCTCCAGGCATCGATAGCATTGGAGGCCCCGGGCCGGCAGCAGAGCTACTTTGCAGCTCGACCACCCCACCTTGATGCGTGAAGCGGCCACTAATTGTTTGGCCGCCTCTACGGGGCACCGCACCCAGCAGGTGCCCAACCCATTGGGGGCCCTGTTGATTCCTCCCACCTTAAATTGCGATGGGAGTCGCCCGCAGGCCTTGGCCAGTTCGTCGGCTACCTCTGTGGGGGTGGCCGAGTCGTCCAGTCCGGAGACCCGGATCTCAGCCGTCTTCGATGGACGAGAGACCCTGACGTCGTCCCTGTTCGCAAAGACGGCCGATAGTTTCTCCGCCAACCTATCCGCCTTTGCTCGGCTCTCCGGTCCCCGGACTTCCCAGATGAGGGCCCCGGTGATGGCCCTCCTGGGGCGCAGATCCTCGATCCCGACGTCTTTGAGGGAGATCGAGGATCGCGCCTTTGACACCACCTCCTGGTAGGTGCCAGGGTCGGCACACGTTAGCGTGATCGCGGCGGAGTTCGGCGATCTCAGCTTGGGAAGGGGAGCCTTCTTGCCGGAGACTTGAGGGCCTACGGCGGCGCTCCCCCTCCTTGCCCCCTCATTCATTTTTCCACCGCTTCCCTTTTTGGTGGGAGCGGGGGCCGCGGGCGCTTTGGCGCTCTTTAGCGTCTGCCGGGGCGGCGCCGTCGTTGTTTTCGCCGCCTTGGCGGCCGCCCTCTTCGCCGCCCTCGAGACGACCTGCGCCCAGGTCGCCTCGTTGTCATCCGCCACTCGTCCTCCGTCCTCAGCTGTTGGTGGGATCACGGGGGGCGGCGGGTCCCTTCTCGCGGCGGGAAGCGCCACGTCAGGTGCCTTCCCTCCAGCCTTGGCGATCTTGGCTCCCTTCTTGGCGGGGGGCTGTCCTCCCTGCTTTGCGGGGGGTTGGCCGCCCCGCTTGGCGGGTGGTTCCTTTGGGGGCGTCACCGTCGCTGGGACCACCCCCATTCCCCTCAGGAGGCGGGGGAGGAGCCTCTCGAGGACCCGTTCGATACGGGCATCCTCGTCGTCCCGTCCATCGGTCTTCTGCTTCCTTCTAGGAGGGGCGTTTTTACCAGCGGGCGCAACCCTGTCCGCGACGGTCGCCAGGGGGTTCAACTGTCTCGAAACCCCCTGCAGAGGAGGCCTGAAGTATGGCGACCTCAGGTCCTCCTCCGTGACCGTCACGGGGGGCCGCGGCTCCCCCCCCTCCGCGGTAGCAGTCCTACTCCGTGTCCTTATAGGGCTACGGGCGCCAGTCGAACTGTCGAGACCCGACCACTCCATGGTCGAGTCCCCCTCCAGTCCCGGCGCTCTGTCCTTTCCGGACGTACCGCGGGAAGCAGACTTCCCTCTGTCGCGCTCCATGACCGCAACCCTGGAGCGGAGAAGCACCAGCTCTTGGTCATCGCTCGTCCTCGCAAGGACCGACGTGAGGGCTGCGGACAGCTTTGTGTATGCCGTCCACATGTCCCTCACAATATCGCCCCTGATATTCTTTGACCTCTCGACCGATTTGGCAATGGTCGCCAGTTCGCGCGTTGCGACCGCGGCGACTGCGCAAATCGGCTGCTCGTCGAACTCGAGGGCGAGCTCGACGGCCTTCTTATTGGCCCTCCTGACCGATGTGGAGGACGGCTCGATCTCCGGATCCACGATGGCCCGGTGATCCTCTTTCAATTTGCGGGCCTTGGCCTTGTCCGCCTTCCTGGCTCTAGCCTCCGCCGTAAATTTCCCGGCATGCTCAGGATTAAGAGCCGGTCTTCCCCTGGACCTTTTCGAGGACTCCCCCTCGGAATCAGAGGAGGAGACCATGAATTCGGCCACCCTCTTACGGCTCTCTCCTCCGAGGGACCCCAACGAGGCCGTAGAACCGACTCTCGAAAGGGCGCCCTCAGAGGTGGCCGCCTCCACGCGCGCCCCGACCTTGCTACTCGCAGGGCCGGGACGCGACCTGCGAGGGTTCTCGCTCAGGTCTGAGCGACCCTCCGTCTCGACGCTCTTAGTAGAGCGTGTTTCCTCCACGTTGTTTTTTATTAAATTATAAGATGATGAAGACATTGGAAATATGCCCACGGCCCGCAGCGGCTCCGCCAGCCAGGGTGTACCCTCACCCCTCCCCCGGAACTCCAGAGGAGGGGGCCCCAAGTTCCCCCGGGGAGCTGGCATATGGCTCGGGTCCCCGGAATGTGTCATCGGGGACACTGGCCTCCGGCCCCTTACTTCCCGTGAGCGGACTTAAGGCAAGTCCACTCACGAGTTTCGGGGGTCCCTCGCCTCCGACTTCGAGGGCACCGCTGCGGGTGGCGCCACCCGGGGCGGCCCCACGGACGGTTCAGGTCACGGAAGCGGCGCCCCTTCCGGACCCTAGCCGCCGTGGCGACCAGCGTGTATGCGCCGCCCGGTGTCTCGCTTCGGAAGGGACGCCGTCGCGGAGACACCGGGCACAAATACTCGACGCCTCCCCCGGCCCCGACCTCGGAATACGTCCGAGCGGCCCGGAGGGGGCGGGGATCGCACGCCCTGCCTCGGAATACGTCCGAGCGGCCGCACGACCCCCTCCTTCAGGAGAGACGGGTGGTTCCGCGACGGACCGAAGTCCGCGCGGCCCCGTCCTCCCCTACGGACAGAGTCCGCACCTCTCGAGGCGGGAGAGGCCCCCGGTGCAATAAGCCGAAGCTCTCGGGAACCCCATCCCCCTAGTGGCATGAGCCAGCCCGCAGCCAGGAGCACCCGGCATACGGGCCGACCCGCCTTGCGGGAGCACCCGCTCGACACGTTCCGCGCCCGGGACCCGAGGGGACCACCCCAACCCCCAGTAACGAGGGGAGGGGAGGGCACCACGGGATCCCGAGCGCGGTGGGGGTCGAAGCCCACACCCGCACGGGCAGGGAGTAGAAACTCCCCCTAACGGTGCCGTGCCACCGGGCGATTGAAGTCAGGGCCGCCAACCCCTACCGGCACATTGGGGACCGTCCTAGAAAGGACGAGACCCCCAGGGGTCCCTCCCACGAGGAGAGGAAACCCCCTTGGGGTGCCGGACCCGGTGTACAGACCCCTCCCGTCGGGAAGGAGTCCGTACAGGCTGCTCTTAGACCCCCACGTGCCGCAAAGCGACCCGTGGGGGAGCCCCCTCACCACGACAAGGTGGCAGCCCGCGAGGGGGTGTATGCAAGAGGACCTTGTGGAGTGGTTTATAAGATAAATTGTCTGGCTTGTGAGTCTTCTTATGTTGGCCAAACAAAAAGGAAATTAAAAACTCGAATCAAAAAACATAAGATTGACATAAGAAGATCCACCTTCAATATGTTAGTGGCTTCAAATGAATGAGATGCATGCATTAGATTGGGATTAGAATTTTAGATACAGAACAATCATTATTCAAAAGAAGAATTTCTGAAATGATATACATAAAAAGCCAAATAAGTAGTATTAATAAGCAAAGTGACACTAAAGGTTTGCCTGATGTTTATCTGCCTTTTTAAAAGAAAGATCTCTCTCACACTTAAAAATAATTCTAGAACAATCTAAACTTTTGACATACATATTATATAAATAACGGTAACATATGACGATATAAACAAATAATAATATACAATATCACGACGAATTTCCATCTGCATGAGGAAAGTGCTTAAGATTCATTATTTTGTCTGTAAAACAGATAACGATTTGTTAATCTTTATAAATTGATTAAAAGATATTAACGATAGTTTAATTTTTAAATTAGAATCTGGAAATTCTCATCTTCTATATAACTTGCAATATGGCGCTGCAACCATGTTGTATGACGTACCTTCATAAGATGAAAGAACACGTTTATTCATATCTATATTTTTGACGGCTGAATTTAATTGTCAGATTTATGTAAATTCTGACGTTTACTAATATTTATTCTTCGTTTTACTGATATTTGTTATTTTATTGAAGATGACCAAATTGTGGCCGAAACGTCTAAAGATTTTTTTATTAATGTAATGATTTAATAAATTTCACAAACAATGTCTAGCTGTGCTGTGATTTTATGCTCCTCTTTTTGTATGTTATAATATTTGTGTCAACTATGGCACTAACTATTGCGCACTTTTTCGCACTTTTCTGTAGGATATAAGTTATTTATAACTTTGCTTCCGCTGTTTTCTTATAGATGGCTTTAGCAGTAAGTGGTGGTCGAAATAAATAGATCATAGACGTCATACAATAAACTTGGGCATCTGTCAACATAACCCCATAGAAACATTAGTCGATTTGTGTCTGCATCATAAAGTTATTCTCGATTGAAAATGTCAGTTTACGAGCCAAATTCTCGTCATTTGCGGGAGGTTTTAATTTTTTGCTTCAATATGAAGAAATCTGCAGCTGAGGCTCATCGAATGCTCTCAAATACTTATGGTGAGGCCGCTATTAGTGAAAGTACGTGTCATGAGTGATTTCAACGCTTCAAGAACGGTGATTTTGACGTCGAAGACCGGCATAGCGGTGGAAGAGAGAAGGTTTTCGAAGATGCAGAATTGGAGGCATTACTTGATCAAGACTCGTGTCAAAATCAAAAAGAATTGGCACGATCATTGGGAGTGACTCAACCAGCGATTTCAAAACGCCTCAAAGCCATGGGAATAATTCAGAAGCAAGGAAATTGGGTGCCGTACGAGTTGAAGCCGAAAGATGTTGAACGGCGTTTGTTTGCTTGTGAATAGTTGCTTGAAAAACAAAGACGGAAGGGATTTCTGCATCGCATTGTGACAAAAAATGGGTTCATTACGATATTACCCCAAGCGCAAAAAATCATGGGGAGTCCCCGGTCATGCTTCTACGTCCACGGCCAAACCGAATATTCACGGCTCCAAAGTCATGCTCTGTATTTGGTGGGACCAGCTCGGCGTAGTGTATTATGAGCTGTTAAAACCGACTGAAACAATCACAGGCGATCGGTATCGAACGCAATTGATGCATTTGAGCCGAGCATTGAAAGACAAACGGCCGCAATACAACGAGAGACACAATAAAGTGATTTTGCAGCATGACAATGCTCGACTCCATGTTGCGAAAGTGGTCAAGACATACTTGAAAACGTTGAAATGGGAAATCTTACCCCACCCGCCGTATTCTCCAGACGTTGCTCCCTCTGACTATCACTTGTTTCGATCAATGGCACACGGCTGGCTGACCAGCACTTCCGGTCTTATGAAGAAGTAAAAAATTGGATCGATTCGTGGATCGCCAAAAGATGACCAGTTTTTTCGACGCGGGATTCGTACACTGCCCAAAAGATGGGAGAAAGTAGTGGCCAGCGATGGACAATACTTTGAATCATAAATGTATAACCAGTTTTTTACAATAAAGTCTCGAATTTCGGAAAAAAACGACGGAAGCAAAGTTATACACCTAATATATATCGATCAATCTTTATTAACCCACTCATTGAACTCTCATTCAATATAGCACATGACGTTTGCGAAATAATAACTTCTTTTTTACTCTTGTTCTCTTACATACTCTTTAATGATAACTCGGGAGGTAATTAACACAAAGTATGCCATAATTGTGAGGTAATTAAAACAAATTTTTGTTTTTAATACAAATTATTCATATTGTTGCGCACATGTAGAAGAAATGTGAAAAAATGTGAAAAAATGCAGAAAATTAAAGTGCCGAAAGTATGGGTAAGTTAATAGATAACATAGATGAGTATATAGATGAGTGATATAGGTAAGTGACAAGTGCCATAAATAGTCAAATAAATAACGTAAATATGTGAATAGATAAGCGGGTAGATAACATCAACAGGTCGATAACAGGTAAATAACGTAGATAAGTAAATATGTAAATAAATAATGTGCGTAGATAGATAAAATGCAAAAAAGGTGTGGAGAGATGCGGAAGACGTGTCGAAACGCTGTTAAAAAATATGGAAGAAGTTCCGAAAATGTACGGAAGTGGTGCGGCAGACAGGAAATGGGCAAAACAGATACAGAAGAGTTGCATAAGATGTGCGGAAACGATGTAAAGAGGTGCAGAAAAAGTGCAGAAAATTTGTAGAAAAAATATGGAAAAAGTGCAATATAGAACGACAAATAGGGCCAGTTTCACGTCAGTTAAACTTATCCGTCGATTAACTTCATTACCACAATAGCCAACAGAAAGACTTAAAAATCTGTCTTTCTCTTATTCTTATTAGTAATAATAAAGAAAAAGTATTGTGTGGAGATAATAAATAAAACATTGAAATGTAAATACATTTGACTATTTTTTACAAATACATACTTTCGAAATTAGATTAGAGATGATGAGTTTACAGTTTAGCAGTTGACAATACTCAAAGTTAATCAGCGGATGAAATAACTGGCGTTGGTAAAACTGGTCCATAATGTAGATTGATAGATAATGCAGATAGATACGCAAAGTAGATATGTAAATAGG
>JAANIC010004582.1:23783-34063 GCA_017607545.1 Acromyrmex charruanus
CCCCCCCTCTCTGTACAATAGGAGTGTATTTTGCATACAATATTAGAGTACACGCAATACATACATTTGGTTTCTTTTGCTATGCAACATAATGAAAACGTAATACAACGTAACAATAAATTAAACTGGATCAAAGATATTACCAATACGGACTCTGTTCTTGAAATAAAATAGTCCCAGCATTCATTGGTCGAAGCTTGATCAAGAATGACAATCAGTGCGGATTCTGGTCTTCTTTCGAGGACAGCATCCATTGGTCAAAGTTATCAACTTGCTGAATCCGGCACTTTGAAAATGCCCTTGTTGGAGACTCCTGATGGTGAGTTTGTATAAAAGCTAAAGTTCATAGATCTAAATTTAAAAATAACAATACTATATTTTAGATAGATTTAAATTTAAAAATAATATAAATTTATCAAACTAACAGGTATCGAGAATATAATAGAAAAAGAATCCGCTGAGTCGATCGACCAGCGTTGATATTAGTAAATCAATTAGTAATCGATCAGAGAGCAAGACAGATATCAAAAAAGAATCGATGAACAAGAATTCCATGGTGCCATAAGAAACAGGGCTCCTATTCTTAAAAAGAAACGTATACAAAAGTCTAAGGAAATGCTTTAATAAACGTTACGTATACTATAGTATTTCTCTAGACTTTCGTACGTTTCTTTTCAAGAATAGAGCCTCAGATATAAAATTGTTTATTCTCGAATGAAATATAAACTCTATTGACGTACAATAGTAACAAAGATTAATATAAATGTTTGATTAATAAATTTAATCAACAATGACATTCGAAATTCTATGTTCAGAAGGATGGCATTCGTGACGGATATCCAATTGTGTCCGTATAACTCCATAAAGGATCAGCCATATTGAAATTTCAATTACAGATTTCGAAAGTAGAGATTTTAAGCTTTAAAATGCTTTTTTAAAAATCTTGATCATTTTTTATGAATTTAAACTGTTTTGAATATTTACTTATTTTTGAGGACGGACTAGATGATCTTTTAATTTTTTTTCGTAGTATATTTGATTGATATTTTAAAATACCGGCAATGCATTATTTTTCACCATTTTCACTATAAGTGAAAACGAGAGTCTTATTTATTTTTCCGAAGGAATTTGTGACGTCATAATAAAATTTGCATATAAACATTTATATAATTAAAAGAGATTTATATAATTAAAGTTATAAAGATGTTGACTGTTCTTAATTCGAAATGAAAATTCCTGCATTGGCAGAAAAATTATTATTCAATATTTTGGCCTATCCCTCTTCATTAATTGATTTATTCTCATCGATTCGATTTGAATTGTATTTCTTAATGTGCAACATTTTGCATATATAGTTTAAGCTTTAAAAACCTATAAATGAAGAAGCCATTTACAGTTGAAATGTTGGTGCTTAATATTCATTTAAATTTTATATAAGTTTGTAGCTCGAGCGGACCGCGCGCCGATTTTCTTGAAACCCGTAAATAGCATTCTTCATTTATAAGTGAAACTTTTACAGTCCTATTACATATACTATTAGGTGTTGGAATTAATTCCGTAGCGTTTTTTTAATGAAAGAATGTTATTTATTTCACATGAGCATTAAAAAATACATTAATGAAAGTACTTCCCATCACTTTCTACTACTTTTGACCATCTTTCGGGCAGTGAATGAATACCACGTCGGAAGAACTGTTCGTCTTTAGATAAAATCCAGGAATCGAACCATTTTGTACAATCTTCGTAAGATGTGAACTTCTGCTCGCACAAGCTATGAGCTAATGATCGAAACAAGTGGTAGTCGCTAGGTGCAATATCAGGAGAATACGGCGGGTGCGGTAGCACTTCCCATTTAAGTGTTTCCAGGTATGTTTTTACCGGTTTTGCAACGTGTGGGCGAGCATTGTCGTGCAGCAAGATGATTTTATCGTGTCTTTCGAAGTATTCCGGCCGTTTTTGCTTCAATGCACGGCTCAAGCGCATCAGTTGCCGTCGGTAGAGATCTCCAGTAATGGTTTCATGCGGTTTTAGCAGTTCGTAGTATATGACACCCTTCTGATCCCACCAAATACAGAGCAGGAGCTTTGAGCCATGGATATTGGGCTTTGCCACTGATGTTGATGGTTCGCCGGGCTTAACCCATGACTTTCTGCGCTTTGGATTGTCATAATGGATCCACTTTTCGTCACCGGTAACAATCCGATGCAAAAAACCTTTTCTTTTCTGCCGTTGAAGCAGTAGTTCACACGTGCCAAAACGTCGTTCGACGTCTCTCGGCTTCAATTCATACGGCACCCAATGTCCTTGCTTCTGGATCATTCCTAACCCTTTTAAACGTTTTCAAACAGTTGACTCATCAACTTGTAATATTTTTCCAAGTTCTGATAGCGTCTGAGATGGGTCTTCATCGAGTAATTGCTCTAATTCTTTGTCTTCAAATTTTTTTGGTGCGCCAGAACGTTCTTTATCCTCAAGTTCAAAATCATTATTTTTGAAGCGTCGAAACCAGTCTCTGCATGTCGTATCCGACAGAGCATTGTCACCATAAGTCTGAACAAGAATTCTATGCGCTTCAGCTGCACTTTTGTTCATATTAAAGTAATGAAGCAAAACTCCCCGCAAAAACACTTTATCTGGCACAAATTTTGACATATTCAATGAATTATACAGTGTTGTTATTTATGATTTCAAGAAAGGTTATGTACGGCAAATGACGTCCTATGATAGATGTTTACAATGTATACAGAACAACGAAATAGTGTACTGCTTGTGCCATCTCTTGTAAAACGCTACGAATTAATTCCAACACCTAATATTTTTAAGGTTCAAATTTCAATATCGTAGTATATTGGTTAAAGATATGCTTTTAAGATCAATTGATATTTTTCGTAGCGTATCGGGTACAAATTCTAAAAAAAATGTGGAGCTTTGTCAGTATTTTTGAAGTTCAAATTTGTATAAAAATGCAGAAAGTTTAAAAAAATTCCAAGAGTTATACAGAAATTCTGAAAAATTGTATAGAAAGTTCCAAGAAAATCAATCTATTCTTAAATTGTATATTACAAAGAATTTACGAATTGTCTCATCATTTTTCAGTATTTTATTAAATTGTATTAGATATATTTCTCGACGGATATTAGGATATCAGGAAGAATCACAGGCATTAAATTTATATCTACTTTGTTTCTTAAAAATTTCTCTTTTAAAATAACAAATATTTCTTACAATTTTGTACTATCTTTAATCGATATGCTACGAAGAATATCAATTCGATTAAAGCAGGATTCGCATTACGTCTAAATTTGCGCTATCTGTTATTTGCCTTACATTAGATTAATGCATATTAAAAGCTGCTGAACATGAAATTAGTGAAGTTAAGTATAAAAACAAATTTTAAATGATTAAATAATCCATGACATTGTCACGTTATTTAAAAGAATATTTATATATTATTACAATGTCAAAACTGTATATATTGTACCACTATATTTAGATACTTTACATAAAACAGGTTTTAATGTGCACTAATCCAGTGTAATACAAGTGACCTGACCTAACTTCGATCAATGGGTGCAGGGACTGTCCATGAAAAAAACAGAATCCGCACTGCGTTGCCATTCCAGCTTCAACCAATGGACACTGGGACTGTTTTCTTTCGAGGACAGAGTCCGCATTGACAGACATCCTTGATCAAGTTTCGATCAGTGGATACTGGGACTACTTTCTATTAAGAGCAGAGTCGGCAATGTTCTTTATCTAACTTTGACCAATGGATGCTGTCCTCGAAAGAAGGCAGAATCCGCACTGGTTGTCATTCTTGATCAAGCTTTGACCAATGAATGCTGGCACTGTTCTTGAAAAAAGATAATCCGCACTGGTTGTCATTCTTAATCAAGCTTCGACCAATGGGTGCTGGGACTATTTTATTTCAAGAACAAAGTCCGCATTGGTCAATATCCCTGATTCACCTTGATTTGTTACGTTGTATTATGTTTTCATTATGTATGCGTAGTAAAAGAAATCAAATGTATGTATTGCGTGTACTCTAATATTGTATACAAAATACACTCCTGTTGTAGAGAGAGAGAGGGGAGAGGAGGGAGAAAGGGAGGGAGAGGGAGGGAGGGAGAAAGAGAGAAAGGGAGAGTGGGAGAGAGAGAGAGGAAGATAGGGAGGGAAAAAGAGAGAGAAAGACGCTTAAACTACATATATACATATTTAATGAATACAATAAATGTCATGAATATAATAAATGATATAACAAATGTAATATGTGTAATATATTACATGTACGTAATATATGTAATTGTATGTAATAATTGTATGTATGTAATATAATTGCATGTATTATAATATAATATGTATAACAACATAATATGTTTATAAAATATGATTTATTATATTTTCCAAATGAAAAGGTGTCTATTTCTTTATTTAAAAAAAAACAACATGGCAAAAAAATTAAATTTATTAATTAAAAATTGTTGTTCAACAATAATTGAACACAATTCTTCGCTGTTTGTTGAAAACAGCAATTTTTAATTAATAAACTTTAATATTGTCATGCTACATTATTATTTATTTCCTAATACGCGTATTAGAAAATGAATAATAATGTAGCATGGCAATGTTTATTAATTAAAAATTGCTGTTTCAGCGCTGTAAGCAGCAATTTTTAATTAATAAATTTAACATTGTCATGCTGTATACCTTTTAAGATCTTCAGGATATCTAAAATACATTTTTAAGATATCTATTAGATATCTTTAAAGTATTTCAAACATCTTTACTGGATATCTAAAAGATATCTTTTAGATATCATTAAAGCATTTCGAACATCTTCGCCGATATAAAAGATATCTTTTAGATATCTTCAAATTCTATATAAGGTGTCTTATAGATATCTTTCAGATATCTCCAGAGCTATAAAAGTCATCTATAAATGTTGCATAAGACATCTTTTAGATTCCTAAAAGATATCTTTTCGTAAAAAATGAAAGATATCTAAAGATATGGCAAGAAATCTTTTAGAAATATAAAAGATATCTTTTTGTCTATGTGGGAGACGAAATCTATATAAGCAAAGATTTAAGTGCAACGGATGTGCACATCATTAAGCCATTTCGCGCGACACTCGCGTCGCACTGGATGCCGTTGTTCAATTAAGCCGCGTACATGTACAAGTGTTTTGAAGGACGAGGTTATTATACCGATCTATGAGCATTGGATACGATGCGCATAACGGAATGATCAGTATCGCGTGTTTGTTGAGTTTCCAATGAGCGTCGCGTTATACCTGCTTATGATCGACAAATATAGGACTGTCGCTGCGGCTTTGCTGCATTCTATGCACCAGGGATAAACCTCCGCAAATAGTGACATTAATTGCCTACACTGCGCCCTATTTGCATGCCATTATTCAGAATAATTGATGACTATTGGCCAACGGATGCGTTGAAACTCATTACCATACTTAACATCGGGATAATAATACATAGCTCACAAAAAAGGTCTCTAACCTTCAGTAGATAAATATGTATATCTCGATTTTGTCGCTTTATAACAGCGTCTAATTATGAAAAACGGAATGCAGCTATCAGAGATTTGCATGTTGGTGCGTATCCAATAGGATACCACGACGATTCTATGTTCGCGATTCGACAATTGTATAACTATAAACATTCTAATATCATTAGTATCACTAATCGTGCGTATAATGAGGATAGCTATAAATAATTAAAGATAAAATATTGTCAACACTAATGGATTGTTATTTCAATATAACTATGTATAATTTAAAGAATATTCAACGGAGAAATTTTTCAAACTTGTTACGTTATTATTGAATATTTAAATAAATAAAAATAGAATATTATTATTTAATCAATTTAGAAAATAAGCCTCGATAATAAGTGATAATGTCTCAATTGAGATGCTTTCCAAACGTATTATGTTACCATTGAACATTAGACTCCCGTTCGTTTCTTTTTGCATGTGCAAAACTTTGCATTTATTTCTCTCTTTTATTGCCGAAACGTCAAGTTGAGCTTAGTTATTGGGAAGGAGTTATCTTGTTCTCCTTGTACGGAACGATGCTTGCAATTTTGTTTGAAAGTTTTCGACAAAAGTTACCTGGTTCTCACTTCGCATGGAGTACCTTTAGTTGTCCACAGAGAGCCGAAGATTTATGCGAGCCGTGCGAGCCGAACAATAAGCTAGCGAGGCTTTCCGATAGGTAGAATTTAACGTTATCAGCTTGAACATCTATTCATTACATAAACTATCCGTAGTACCGTATAATCAAAATTAAATTGACTACACCTACTGATATTTATAGTTATTACAACCTATCCTCCTTCCGTGATGAGGATGTGAAATTTAATACACGCGCTCAGGAAAGAAATACGATATGTGTGATGAAAATGATCAAAGAGCATATCTTGTACTATACTGCTTTCTCGACAATGTACAGTCAAAATGAAATTGTTGTGATAGCCATTACATGCGCCATTACATCAATGATTTCTTCAAACTGACAACTTTAATTTTACAATTTGTTATCCAAATATAAACATAAACTATTAACGCCGTAATGCATGCATAAAACTATAATTTTTAATAACTACTCATACAGCAGATTCTTATCCAAAAAACTGGGAACGTTAAGACGCAGACCTTAAAAATTTGCTGTATAGGCGGACAGTTCGAAGAAATCATCGATAGATATTTTTGAGAATTTTTATCAATTTTATTTCACTCCAGTATATGTATAATTACATCTAATAATATAATTTAATTGATTTAGAGGAAAGGCTCCTATTATGAGATACCGATTCATTTTGGGTAAATGCTATAAGTTTACGGGCAGAATTTAAAAAAATAATAGGTCATTTTGAAGGGAATTTAATAAGCTTTAAGATAATGTTATATAAAATTTAATTCAAATTTCATTTTTTTGTAATTTAAAGAATTGTAAAAAGTCAAAAAATTGTGCTCCTAATATGAGATGTCCCGAGAAATCGATAGCAAAACGCAAAGTATATCAGTATTGCAACTAAAAAACTTTATTTAACATTTCTTAAATACAAATAAACACAGGATGCGCGAAAAATTAGTATGCGATGCATTATACCCAGAACTCATCTCCAGGTAGTTAAAATCAAGCATCGCAGAAATAGGCACTCGACGTTCATTCTGGTTGTCCTTTTTATTATTGTACAATAATATTTATACTTTAGACCGATTTTCACTATGACATGGGAGCATGGGTTATTTCATATTAGAAATATCCCATTAGAAATATACCATTAGAAATATACCCTGGATATCTCATATTACGATTTCCACGCCTTACGGTTTTGCGATCATCAAATTTAATTTTCTGTAATTAAACAATTTAATATATCCCGTATTTTTCTTAGTACGACCTTACTTTATTACTACATGAAGAATTTATTGCCAAATATTTATTTATTAAATAATAAACAATTTAAAGGCTCATCTCAATCAAACTTGAAGACATTCAAATTCTAAAATCTTTTTTTACGATGACTACAAGCATCTAATAATGAATTTTCTATTAAACAGTTTTCAAATCAAGAGCAATAAATTCATGTTGGAACCAATAGATAGCGTCTATTAGTTTAGCAGAAACGCCGCTATCAACGCCGCTATTAGGCGCCTAACTCATAATAGAGGACTTTCCTCTATAATTCAATCGGCATTGATTTTCTTAAATTTATAATATTTTATGTATGTTTTATATCTTCGTTAATATAATAAAACATTGTCGATAGGTGGGATAATGTCGATTGGGATTTATGACTTACAATGATGGATATCTGGCCTGTCATACCTCAAAGTTGAAGCCTGCCCCGATAGCGATCCAAGTTTTTATTCCGCCGGAAACTCTCTTCACTAGGTGGTCTACATTCTCCCGAAAACTTTAATTAGCTCTCAGAACCTCTTATCTCACTCGGAAGGAAATCTTTATGCCCGACTGCCAGAGAACGTCCGTTTAACAAATATAGAACTCCGGATATTTATTTTCGTCTCTCGAAAGCAATCCGTGATCTCGATTAAAAGAGTTTCTTCGGACCACGGTGCACATCGAACTTACGAATTGATATCTACAAAACATAACAATATGTATGTGCGTTTTGTACAATTCGCACTTACCTGAAAACTTTGAAGCATCGCAACCGTCTTGCGAAACTAGTCACGCGATTAAATCTTCAAGAGAATTTCCCGTAAAAACGAGAATGCTAACGCTCTAAGAAAGTACGTCTAAACTTTCTTAGTGTTTCTCTCAACGTGAGAAGAAATATCGATGTCAGGAGAGATATGCTATAAATAGTATGAGTAAAGAATAGATAAAAGCGAGTAAATTCAATTTAGAATAAGTTAGTTTCTAATCGGTCAAAGGATCTCCAAGTACGTAAACAACGCAGGAAAATCCTTATATATTATCGGTTGAACAAATTTTGATTGAGGCTGCGAAAAGTTCAGGATTAGGATATAATCCCAAATGTCCTGACCTAGTCCTCTTTAACTTCTACGGTAATCTTCTACGGTACCGTACCTTTAAGGTCAGAAATGTTGATATATCCCTTCCGAGTCCTAAACAGATTACCATAGATTCTAAAGCACGAATTTTGACGAAGTCATCAGGAGTTTTTTCAGCGTATCAATATGTCTTTATATATTACCACAGCGTTATCTCACGCAGTCACACGTTTGTGTCAATTTTTGTATAACAAATTTGTCGCGATAAAACGCCTAAAGCCTGCGGCACACGATGCTTGTTTTCCTGCTGGATTGATAGCTGGATTACAATCTTGCCACCGTATTGATTGCAATGCTGGCACTGACAGCATCACGTGCCACAGGCTTAAATCTAATTCTAAGAACTCGACGTTATTTGTTCTATGTTGTAAATGTATTTGTGGATTACTATTTCGTAAGTACAGGTTGCAAAACTTTCGTATCAAACAAATGTTGTCACAACTTGACAGCTTGAGACGCTTTAATCAGTAATACAGAAGGCTTTAAGATCCTCTTAAGGGAGTATATGCATTACCCAGTGAGAAATGACAATGAAATCGATGTCGAATCGATTTTACAAACACGAATGTGTTTGTGAGGTGGAGTTTATACCGAGAACGACGAAAAATTTCGAAATTGATATATTTTTTACTATTTCTTAATATAACATCAAGCTATTAAGCATCTCAAGCTATCAAATCGTGACAATATTTGTTTGCTACGAAAGTAGTAGTTTTGCAACCTGTATTTTCGAAATAGTAATCCACAAACACATTTACAAGAACAAATAACGTTGAGTTCTTAGAATTAGAATTAGACGTTTTATCGCGACAAATTTGTTATATGAAAATTGACACGAATGTGCGACTGCATGTATCATAGGTTGCATGAGATATTGATGTGATAATATATAAAAACATGTCTATGCGAGGCGCGCGGCGCGACCTCTGGTGACTTCGTCGGAGTTCGAGCTTCGCTTTAGTTTTCCCCTTAAGGGGATGCTGGAGTGTCCTGTTTTATCATTAAATATTAAAAACACCTTTATCGTAACTGTGCTTATGGATTGAAAAATCCTTCTCCACAATTAAAGTATCGACAACAACGCAATTCGCCAGCTACATTTGAATACGAAAAACGAAAGAAAATTAAAGACTTACAGTTTTGTTATCGGCTTCTGTAGTCAACACATCACAATATGTGTTGCATATAAGAGTTTCAGATCTTGCACGTTCATAAAAAGTAGCTGGCGAATTGCGGAAAACCTAAACGAACAATCCTATGCTTTCAGAAACGCGGTAGGAGTTTTAGTATAAGAGAAAGGTGTATCCGAAAATTTCGTTTGTATATTACGAGTGAAATTGACGTGCAGCCATGAAACTAAGCAGTATTTTAGTTCCGCGATATTCCGACAGCGGCGCCGTCATGAAAAGTGCGTCTCTGAACCATAAAAATAATCTGAATTATCGACCTACTCAGGACCATATCAATAAACGTGCCCTGATCAAAGTTTTTTCTTTTGAGAGGAAAAATAATAATAAAATAAATATGATATTAGTTATTTCAATTTTGTTGAAATAATTTCTTCCTAAACAAGAAACATATTATATTATTTATATATGAATACAAATGAAGATAATTATTTTAATTACACTGTTCTGTCTTTTACATACATTTATTTAGTAAATTATTGATGTATATAATAAAATAACACACACACACACACACACACACACACA
>JAANIC010004582.1:40402-63849 GCA_017607545.1 Acromyrmex charruanus
ATTTTATATGTATTATAATGTACATATACGCAATAATGTACCCAAAATATAATTTTAATATTACATATATCATTAATTCACTAACATGTTTATATGTCTTCACTAATATGTCAATAATAGTATAATATTTTTTGTGTTATTGTGTGTATACACATATATTATAATACACATAAATTGTAATTCGTATTCATGAATGTCTTTTTATATACAACGTTAGAATTAAATTTTATATATCATTATACACATTATAATATAAAATTTTAATATTACATAAAAATTAGACAGAGTAAAAAGAGTTACATTATGTATGTGCAATGTCGTATTCATTTATGATAATATATTATCATAACCTAAAATGGCATTGGATGTAAGAAAAAAGTGCTATTACGGCTTCGTATCGATATAACTATTAATTAAAAATCTGTATTTTATGTATATTACAGACTTTTAGTATTGATGATATATATTAGAACACGGCCTACATTGCATGTGTATATAATACAACTAAATATATATATAATACAACTAAATTTCTAAGATCCGATTCTACAAATATAAGATTAACTTCAATTATGTTTATTTTTGTCTCAATTTTAAAATTGGAAAATTTTCCAAAATAAATCTTACATTTGTGGCACCGACCCTAATACACGTCCCTGTTAAGATGGTAATGTAGGAAACGGAATAAAAATATCGATAATTAATCGATCGAATTTCCTGCAAGATCATAATAACTCAGAGGGCGTAAGCAGCTTATACATTGGAAATGAAAAGCTGTAATATCGACCTTGATTAACTTCGGCCTTCGCTCCAGCATCCCCTTAAGTGTAAAAACTTTCGAAATTGTCAATATATTAATATAAGTAAGAGCTAATAAAAATTTTAACGCGGTTAAAGGGATCCTAAATCAACAGACAATTATCGACAGCTGGAGATTGTCAATTTCTCCGAATTGGCTTAATAAATCACCAAATATATTTATATATTAATAAAAGTACACACAAAAAAACACAGGCCACACTAAATTTGACAAGAAAATCGGGGAAAAAAATTAAAAGTTCATTTTATTTCAGCTTTCACAGCTGTCACTTCAGGTTATAATTGCCTTAGTACAGAAATTCTGTAGGTCATACATACCAAATGATACCTTCTCCGGAAGCGTATGACATGCACAAACAATCCTGAGTTTGCGAAATTGTGATCGAAGGTCTAACAAAAAAGATTTTCCACAATTAAAGTCGTATTTTTTGTAAAAAAAATTTCAAAATTAAAAATTAAAAAAAAAATTTTTTGTCATTCTCGGCATAAATTCCACCTCACAGACACGTATTAATGCGTACATCTTAATTTTGGAAAAGAATTTTCGAATCTGTAAGAGAAAAAAAATTATTAAACAAAAATTATGATTAGTCAATATTCTTGAGGCTTCCACGGATGCTTTCTATATAAAGATTATACGTTTCGCGGGTTTCTTCGGTGTCCAGATCTATTCTTGGAATGCCAACGTTTGATGGCATTTCAAGAATAGATCTGGACACGGAGAAACCCACGAAATGCATAATCTTTATATTATAATTAGTCGATAATACAAATGACTTTAGAATCCCTTAATGGTGGTGGTAATTAACTCAATATTTGATTTCTGACCGAGTTTAGATGGTTCGACTCCTGTTCGGATTATCTTCAGTATATAATAAGTAATGGATCACACTCATTGGCAGAATCGTAGATGCTCCATCATTCTAAATACATTGACAAATGACTACAAGATCGGATGGCAACAGAGAATCGAAACAATATATTGATTCCGTTCGAACAATAATGCTTATATTACATAATTGAAGTATATATAGGAACATTATTTTGCAAAAAAAATTTCTTACCGTATTTTCTTATCCATCAAACGACTTTTCCCGGAAGTACCTTGTAGCAATTATGCACGTATCCATCTCGTCTGGCTTAATAAAAAAAGTTTTTTTGATAGAGTATGTGAAATTCTATAGCTACGCAACGGGAAAATAAATAAATTTTACGTAGATAAAAACAGACTTTGATATTCTCACTTAGAGCTTTCAAGTGGCGGCCTGATGAGCCACTCATTTTCAGTACGTATCCGGGAGTATCGCAAAACCGGAAGTTCGGCCGTTACACCGAGAAGGCAAAACCAAAAAAAAAAGAGAATTTTCGAGGGCGTAAGGGAGTTGACCCGGTTTTGCTGTGGTAGTTACTATTCACATCCAGTACGTCTTCGATTTTTACGTTTCGCTGATACAATTCGCAAATTCTCGGTGAAACTATGAACGTATTAATCTTGGCTTAATATTGTCTCTGCGTAAGTTCTTTTCTAATTAAATGTTATAATAAATTTTAACAAAAAAATTTATTAATTAAAGCATCGAAAAAATCAGGAAAATCACATACGTGTACTTAAAAAATATTAAATTTTAATAAATATTTATTTGAATAAATAAATTCTAAATAAATATTTACTAAATGTAAATATATATTTATTTGATAAAAAAAATCATTAATTTGATTTAACTATTATTTTTTAATCGAGTAAGTATTTTACTGTAAGTAAATCGTTATTTAGTACTATTCAAAAAAATATACATATATTAAGATTTAATAAATTTTTTTCTGTGTGCATTTACTTCTTATAATCTTTCTTATTTTACTAAATGCTAATTTTTTCCACTTTGCAAATATATTTTTTAGACAAATGAAATCCAAGCGGACTTGACCACTTAATACTAAATGTGCAATGATGAGTGCAATGTATCAGCTTCGCACGTATTAACAACGTTATATACAATGAGAGAGAAGACTTGCATTTCTATAGTATAAAAGATTAATTCGGCACTAATAGCGAAGCTGATGTGGAATCCTCAAAATCGTCGACATATGTAAGACGTCACGGTTGAAGGATCGACAAATAATCGAGTACGACAGTTTCGAGCAGAAAATGAGCGAGAGAAATAGATAAATAGACAGATAGATAGATAGATAGATAGAGAGATAGATAGATAGATAGATAGATAGATAGATAGATAGATAGATAGATAGATAGATAGATAGAGAGAGAGAGAGAGAGAGAGAGAGAGAGAGAGAGAGACGATTGCACTTAAGCTTATCTGCGAAGTTACATCCTACATCACTTCGTCGCTGACAGTTATGACGACGCCGAGCAGACGTGTAGATGAAGCAAAAAAAATCCATTCAGCTGTTTGGTAAATAAAAATGTCAAGAATCGTATTTCGAATTATCTACATTCATCCGAGAAGTGTGAGTGAAGACATAATCCGCCGGACGCGGTATTATCCACCAGAGCTCGTTCGTTGTGTCGCCAAGAACCCTCGGGCTTATAGACGTGTTAACCGATTTACCATCACGATATTTGCATGGTGCCTGCACCTCGATACTCGACACGTGATATACGCGCGGAATAAGCAAGGAGTGCCTGTTATCGCGTTTGATGTCGCACAGTTTGGTCGATCAAGCTAATGAAGCTGGATGTTGCTTCTCTTTGTGAAAGTAATAATTGTGCGTTCATATCACGAGCAGTGTTGGGCTTATCTAATAATTGCGCGTTGACAAATAAAGATGCATTTCAATTCTGGAATATATTTTCTATGCGAAAATTTTCTATAGAAAAAAAATGAAAAAATTATTGTTTCAGTTTACAAGTCAAGAAGAAATTTTTACAGTTTTACTTAATTTCATACATCCATTCATATCTCTTGCTTAATGGTTAATTAAAAATCTACTTTAAGTGTGTTATTATTATTTAAATCTAAATTTATATTTCTTTTTTACATATCCTTTTTTATTCTACTTTTTAAACTAATTTACGTTAAATACAATTTTTGAATATAAAAGCTTTAATTTTTTCCTTATAATCGTACTGTCTTAACACGACAAAATATATTTTTCTTAACAAGTTTTCCTATATTTGTCGTTGTACCTAAATTCATATTTTGATCCTTGTGACTCTTTTTTTAATTTCTTGGTTTTCTCTTTCCGCAATTTCCTTGAAACATTATCTTTAATTATATTAAATCCTCATTTTATAATATAAATATTACCTCCATAATTCTACACATCCACTTATTCTATGTAACAATCATCATAATGTTCAACATAATATTCCATGCAGTTCATTATAAGCAAAGATTATAAGTGTGATCAATATTAAATATCAAATAGGAAGGAAAACAGATGTTAAAACACGAGCGATGATCACTATATGGATTCGCTATATAAGAGCGAGATGCAATAGTTAACTCTGTATGAGGTTTTTAGATAAAGCCAGGAGATACCAGCGTCTGAAAAAATTTCTCACGAACGATCGCCACGTCACAAGTTCAACCGAGCGATCACAAATAACGCGGAGTCCACATTCCTTAAATCGCATAAAATATAATAAATTAGACCGATGTATCTTAAGATTTAGGACAATGCATGTTAAAGTCCTTAATGCTCTTCAAATATGTCACAAAGTTTCTGTTTGTAGGTAAACTTGAACGCAAACATGGACATTTGATCCACTGCAATGCACGCACGTTATCTGAATTAACGCGCGTTGCTAACTTTGACAGAATTATATGACATTATAACAGATCAGTCTTTGCATACATTTAAGCGAATATCGTTTTAGAATTTATAACTATTGTCTTTTTTCTCTCTAAATGCATTTTTGCAAACGATTTGGAAATTTTATTCTATGATTTTCACGATGGTTTTTAAAGAACTTTAAAATTCAATTTAGCTTTATAAAAATGTAAATTTTTAAACTTACTACGTAATATCTATCCAATATGAATACAACCTAATTTTACGAAAACTCGTATGCAATCTTTGTTGAGTACGTTCCATTATGGCTAAAGAATTTCTACTCTTGTGCGTAGTTTAATTAAAACCCCATGCAGAGCGACGCCACGACTTTATTATCAAATACATACATTGTTATCAAATACATACACTTGTCAATTAATAAGATAATTAAAAGATAATTCTCGAGTAGCGCAGGAAATTAAACAAAAGAAAGACTATAATGTATCTTACTATGCCTACTTTTTCTCTCTTTCTCTCTGATTTTTTTTTATTTCTTCGTAGTAAGTATTTCTTTGAAAAGATAATTAATTTCTTAATACTTTTTTAATCTTTAGAGAATAGGAGTCCATTTTCTTACGGCTTTTTAAAAACAATAGAAGTCAAAATGTGGTTAAACAATATGATTAAAAAGGCATACACCACAAATATATTTTATTATATTTTTTTTATTTTATTGTAATCTATTAAAATATAAAATTTTACTACTAACATCTTGCGCTCGTGATGTATGCCTTTTTAATCATATTGTTTACCGCTTTTTATTGAGCAAAATTATAATTATTATATCGAATTTTTTTGTCTCAAAATATGACACTATTTCAGCGTCTGTAGTGACTTTTCCATCCTGTACAGATTAAGAAATATAACCGTACAATAATATTATTCTGAAATGCACCCGGAAACTCTTAACTTCAAAGTAAATATGTAATAATAAAAAACTATAATTTTAGTATCCAAAGGATTTTAACAAAATTAATCGACCGATTAATCCATTGGAATTGAAAATCACATTTGTCATTTCGTTTGACGGCAGATTCGATTGGCCAATTCCAATAGACTAATTGGCCGATTAAATTTGTTAAAATAACCCTAAATAAACAATAAAACTGACATCAGCAACAAATGTTTATACGAAAAAGTTATAAATAATTAGTTTTAAAAACAAATAGTATAATAGAATATGTAATTTCTTAAATAAAACAAATTTCATTTTTTCTCCTTAAAATAATTCAATTATCTGTAATGATATTTAAAAAAATGCATATGTTTTACGATAGTCATTTAGATAGTGCTGCAAGCCAATGTCAACGGATTGCATTAATATGCCCGATGAATACAAAAATTTGTAATTGAGCTACAAATATTTATATATTATTATATTTATTCAAAATTTTCACGTTAAAAAAATGTAATCATATATTCATTCAAAATTTTGGGTTTTCAAAAATATTTATTTACAAAAAAACTATGATTATTTAACGTATTTATGTTCATTTAAAGTATTTACTATATATTCATTTAAATATTCAAACAAAATAAAATTGAAAAAAAACTCCAATAAGCAATCGTTAATAATCCTTATAATTTTGATGATTTTAAATTAAAAAAAATAAATTTTATTTATTTTTGTCGTTTTCCTCATGAATATTTAATATTCATGAGAAAAACTTAGAAATTAAAAAAATATTTTAATACATTTTTTATTTATAAGTACAATCTATGTGATATGGCATATAATTTTACGTAAGTCTTCATTTGAAATAACATATAATTTTATATAAATTTTATTTGAGATGATATCATTTTTATTCTCAATGTTTAACTATATGCCGTACCGCGTCACTAATTTGCCATCTGTCATCACTGATGAATTCCTCTGATGGTTCATTGTTTTTACAGATTTCTGTTCTCTTGTAGGTTTGCAAACTATGTGCAAATAATACAGAATAAAAGTAAATACGAAAACGAAAATATTCGTAATCATATTTAAAAAATATTCATTCAAATGAAATGAAAAAAGTATTTATTCGTTTCTTGACAAATAAAAAAAAAGCGTATTCGAATGGATATTTTTATTCAGGTTTTATTTATTTACTTGAATATTGAGTATATTCATCGGGCACATTAGATTGCATCGAATGGTTGCATAAACTGCATTATGTTTATGCGCAAAAATACGTCCGGAAGAAAATTAGGTGAACGACGATGACTCGACGTCAACCTTACTGACAGCGTTTTTACACTGATCTTGATCTTAACATATTTTGAGGTAGTTGGCGTTTTTCCTTCCTAGTTTTCATGCACGCGTTTATGCCATATAAAATTCGACAGATCGTTGAGTTGAAATCGACAAAAAAGAATCATAAACACAGCACGTGAAAATTGCAGGATTCCTTTCGCATCCAATTAATGAGTCGGACGTCGCTTCAGTTTGTCTCGATATTATACATTTTTTTATGGTCATTAAAATGAGATACATTAGCCGCAAGATATATTGTTCAGAATCATATTCTCACTCACTTAAAGCTTCCGGTCTCAAACTGTTTCACGCTGATCGACCGCGATTAAACGACGAACACGATGTCCAGCGTACTGCAAATGGCATCCCCTAGGTAGCTGGACAAATTCTTTCGATCGTAACATCTGTTGCGATAATTTACTAAATCCGGGAAGCAGTTCGGAATTACCTTTAGCTATGACTGCGGACGTTAAAGAAAATATAATGCGGATTTTAGCTGGTATATATAGCTTATAGCACTGCCATTTTTCTCCTATTACGAACTAATAATGAAGGATTACTATTGCAATCGTTTAATCTCGTTCCCCGGCTTAATCACTGTCATATCGCAGGCATTAGTATACGATAATTCTTTAAATTGCTAGACGAGTCGCGAAGAACGAGTTAATAGGGATCGCCGTCACGATGCTTGCGGAATAAATTAACTCACTAACGGTTCGTTTGCCTCTTAAGCATGCCACTCGGAAGAAAAATTACACGGCTTCCGGTTCATCGCTGTAAATGTTGCTAAAACTTTCATCCTGCTTTTTCTCTTTTCATCAGCACTTAACTCATCATGTTTGCACGAAGTTAGCAGCTTATCATGAGCGTTAATATTTCGTTACACATAATTAAATGAATCGAACAGCGTTCGGTCTCCTACACAATCACTTGATGAACGATTCCTCGTTATAGTTGCAGTAGAAAAGGTACGACTAGTTAGACCGGTTGGGAATCATTTTTTTGCTGAATTTATGGCTGGATATATTAACCGTGATTAGCGTTAGTCGCAGCTTAGATTATATGTATATATGTATATATATAGTTTTTTACATCACTGAAATAAAATTATATCTAATGATAAAGTGTGGCATATCTACAACATGGTTTAGTGAGTAAAATTTAAAAAGAAATATAAAAAAGATTATACGAGATGATACTTTGATAAATATTCCGTTTAGAAGATCCCTTCCAATGACCTTGATCTTGTTGTCAAGGTGATGATCCTGAACACCGACGAGATACTATTAAAGACCGTCGGGCCTGGGTAAATTTTCGTGATTATCAATAGGATCCGGAGGGCCCGGGGATAATTAAAGAACGATGACATTACCAACAATTAATAAAAATTTATGATTATTAACATAAATATTTTGATAATTTATTATTAAATGATTTTTTATTATAATACATAAATAAGTACACATACTTTTATGTATACTATAATATTTTATATATTGCTGAAAAATTACAATTTCTTCTTTGCAGTTATCATCTCTATTGATAATTAAAGGGATGATAAGATNCTAATAAATCATGAAATTAATATCATATTATCAGTTACTTACTCTTAATCACTTAAATTTTAACACCAAACTTCCATAAGTAACCGTTTTTAAAATAATAGTATCTCATCGGTGCCCTAAGTAATTTCCAGGTTACTCAGGTTTTAGCCGTCGCTTGTTATTCGTTAAAAAATTATTAAAAAAAAGTTTAAAAAAATAAGTCTCTTTTTTATACTATATAGAACAAAAATTTTCTGCTTTAAAATAGCTTTACTTCTTTAAAAACAAAAATTTTCTTTGAAAACGTTATTTTCTTATATAATTTTGGTTTTTATATGGTAATAACGCATAAGAACGTACTACTTTCTACATTTCGCGTGAAAAATCGTCCCGCAGCAGGGTGGGGAGGAGGGACGAGGTAGAAGATGAAAGTCGCTTTGTATGAAAAATCGTAAAATATATTTTAAAGCAGGAAATTTTTATTCTATAATAGTAAAAAAAGACATCATTTTTCAAACTTCCCTTCTTCAAAATTTTTAAAAAGAAACGAGCGACGGCTAAAACCTGTTAGAAGTTATCTGTATTAGTTCAAGGTCATGACCTTGATAACATATGTCAAAATCAAGGTCATTGGAAGGGGCTTAAACAGAATATTTATCGATATTTTTTCTTCCTATCGTCGTGAGCAATGTTAATTATATTTTTCAACATGAATTTCTATGTAATAATATATTTGTTGACATTCATATAATTTAAGTAGGTTTTAATTAATTTAGTATAAGCAATTAATTAATATTTACAAATATTTTCTTCTGTATGTAAATATTTTCTTTATTGTTAGGTATGATTACGATCTAAAGAAATCATAAAATAAAAATAAGTAATTGGTAAAATTAATAAAAATAAGTAAAAATAAATCATAAAATAAAAATTAGTAATTGATATATTAATTTATAATGGCTTTTGTATATATTTTTATAATCGCATCTATCTGTCGATTCCGCTTTTTTTGTAAAAATGAGTCTTTACAGAAGACTATTTAAAATTTCGTATAATATAAAAAAAAATCTATACTATAATTTCATTCCTCTATCTCTTTCACCTATCACAGTTGTGATTAACAAGAGAGAGAGCTACACGTGCATTATGTTGTGAAATTGAGTGCTAACAAGAGCCCAATCTATCATAACTTTAGCGACGATGCAACTTTGATGTCAAAATAGGAAATCTTCTTGTTCAGCAGTGTTGTGGACGCTGTTTTGTAAATATACTGAAAGCTCCACACTTTGCCATGCTCGTTCAGCTTTTGAAAATTAGTGCTTCACAGTTCCATGAAATTGAATTCAATTATAATATATCTAATATTGCGCTTTATCACACTACCATTTTTTCGCATGAGTGGCATACGAGTTGGTAATTCTTCAAACATAAATGTTACGTAGCTATGTATCATTCTTCCATATCTTTCTACGAAGAATTTCATTAATTTCATATCTTTCTCAGTGCTAAATTGTTCTAATTCTTGAAAAAGAAAGAAAAAAAAGTCTCAACCAGGTCTGTAATGACTTCTCGCGTAGTATCGGGAATATCAAATTACAGTTTGCACGAGCAAAATTGCGCTCTCTCTCCCTCTCTCTCTTTATCCTTTCTTCCTCCCCACTTATACTATCTGAAGCTACGAAAAGAGCGAAAAATTTACGCAGACTGTTAGACACATGAAGGGTTAAAGCCGCGGCTGCACGTGATAAACGAATGTCATCGTTAGCAACTTGTCCGCCTCATGTGGACGCCGAACGACTATTTATTATTCGTCCTTTCCCTTTCTTTTCCTTCCTCCATTCATAGACCTTATAACGAACTTATATATATTATTACTTATATATCTTCCTCTTCTAAAGAAAAATCTCTCTCGCACTTAATAAATAATTCTAGAACTTTCCAAATTGTTGACTCATGGATATAAATAGAGGTAAAACATATGATATGACTAAGAACAACACATAATGTCACGACAAATTTCTATCTGTGCTACGTTTATACTTGTGATTCATCGTTATAATTCTGCTGTAAAACAGGTAATGACTCTTTTGTTTTTTACTCCGATCAAAAGATATTAATGTTTTAATAAATTATTTTAAATTAGAATTTGGAAATTCTCGTTCTACACGTTGCATGATATGACGTCTGACGAAGCAGCGTCTATTAGAAGTTAACACGTTTTACAATCATAACACACGACGATTGAATTTTATTTTATTTGATGGAACACTGCGTTTAAGAATGTTCTTACAATTATAACACACGACCGTTGAATTTCATTTCAACTAGATGTAACACTACGTTAGAAGAATTTTAATCATTTACTGAAGATGACCAGATTGTGACCGAAACGTTTAATATTATTAGTTTATTGTAATAATCAATTTTGGTTGCAATAATAATTAAATATCACAATTGATAACTTGTGTTTGTGGTTTCTTATGCTCTTTGATTGATAATTTCTTACTTATATATATTATTACGAGTGAAATTGCTTGAGTTAAAATTTTTTTCCCGCTCATCTATGAAAACGAAAAAAAGGCTATCGTCATTTCAAGCACTAATTTTTCAATAAAGACACCGACGAAAGAAACGTCATTATCATTGTTACCGTTGCCATCAAAGGAGCCCATTCGAGCTCGTGAAGATGTTCGTTTATAAAACACCGGCCACGACAATTGTCAGAAATTTAAGCGAATGCTTAAACGCAATGCGATAGAATACCATGCGACTTTCTAAGGGAACTTCTCGTTTCTTATGCAGTGCGTATTTTCGTCGATTTTGATGTATGTCGATTTGAAATATTCAGATTTATCATGATTCGTGTAGAAATATTGAATCTCAGTTATATTTTTCTAAAAATCACGTTTCTGGAGAGCCAGCTCGTATCATGTTTTGGGTCTGACTAAATGCGTTATAATGTTTTATAATTTAACTCAGACTGTTGCATTTCTTTCTACATTTTGCTCTTAAAATGTGAAACTTGCTTTCCGAGATTTAAACAAAGTCTTCATTTCGCTGGTCGCATTTGGGTCATAATTTGAGAATGTCATGTAACCAAACATACTTGCATTCAGAGAAAGAGAAAACGAGAAAGGGAGGAAAAAAGAGGAAAAGAGATCTCAGAAAAATCACCTCGGAAAAACGTTTTCCGGAGTGACGTGGTTTTTTTTACACTTTACGACGTTTTTAATCGTCTGGATTCACTTTTCTCTGCAAATAAAAGAAGAAAAATGTCTTCCTCCTCTGAGTTCCATCTGGATAGATTCCGACAACGTTGCGGCATATCGCATCAGTCGCGATCACTCGGAGGTGATGGGATCCTGAGCCTTCAGCGTCAACAATTTCTGTCTACGTTTCCACTTTTTAATTATAATTGCTCGGACGCCGGTGTTCGCAACGTCCGCGTCATAGTGGGGTATTTGACTGATTTAAGCAGCCAAAATTATTTTTGTGGATCTAAATATCTAAAAATCCGTTTTACAAATTCATTTTAAGTTGTAGGAAATACTTTTTTATAAAAAAATATAGTTTTTTACTATTAATATTAGGTGTTGGAATTAATTCCGTAGCGTTTTTTTAATGAAAGAATGTCATTTATTTCACATGAGCATTAAAAAATACATTAATGAAAGTACTTCCCATCACTTTCTACTACTTTTGACCATCTTTCTGGCAGTACATGAATCCCGCGTCGGAAAAACGACATGTCTTTTGAGGCTATCCAAGAATCGATCCATTTTTGAGCTTCTTCGTAAGAATGAAAGCGCCGGTCAGCTAGGCCATGTGCCATCGAACGGAATAGGTGAAAATCGGAAGGAGCTATGTCAGGTGAATACAGCGGGTGGGGTAGAACTTCCCATTTAAGCGTTTCCAGGTAGGTTTTTACTGGTTTTGCAACATGAGGCCGAGCGTTGTCATGTAACAAAATCACTTTGTCATGTCTTTGCGCGTATAGCGGCCGTTTTTCTTTTAAGGCTCGACTCAAACGCATCAATTGAAGTCGATAGCGATCCCCCGTGATAGTCTCGTTCGGTTTAAGCAGTTCATAATAAATTACACCCTGCTGATCCCACCAAATACAGAGAAGAAGCTTCGAGCCATGGATATTTGGTTTTGCGGACGATGTGGATGCATGGCCGGGCTTACCCCACGATTTTCTACGCTTTGGATTATCGTAGTGTATCCACTTTTCATCGCCAGTCACGATACGGTGCAAAAAACCTTTTCTTTTCTGCCGTTGAAGCAGTAGTTCACACGTGCCAAAACGTCGTTCGACGTCTCTCGGCTTCAATTCATACGGCACCCAATGTCCTTGCTTCTGGATCATTCCTAACCCTTTTAAACGTTTTGAAACAGTTGACTCATCAACTTGTAATATTTTTCCAAGTTCTGATAGCGTCTGAGATGGGTCTTCATCGAGTAATTGCTCTAATTCTTTGTCTTCAAATTTTTTCGGTGCGCCAGAACGTTCTTTATCCTCAAGTTCAAAATCATTATTTTTGAAGCGTCGAAACCAGTCTCTGCATGTCGTATCCGACAGAGCATTGTCACCATAAGTCTGAACAAGAATTCTATGCGCTTCAGCTGCAGATTTCTTTTGAATAAAGTAGTGTAATAAAATTCCCCGCAAATACACTTTATTCGGCACAAATTTTGACATATTCAATGAATTATACAGTGTTGTTATTTATGATTTCAAGAAAGGTTATGTACGGCAAATGACGTCCTATGATAGATGTTTACAATGTATACAGAACTATAGGTAACAACGAAATAGTGTACTGCTTGTGCCATCTCTTGTAAAACGCTACGAATTAATTCCAACACCTAATACAATTTTAATACAATTTTTAACTATTTAATTATTCTCTTTAATTATAACACAAGTTTAAGCTTAAAATGTATATATAATAACATCAATTCGAATCATTATTTTGACATTCAGTGATTAAATAAAATAAATGTAAAGCAGAACACAATAAAAAAATAAACTTTGCTCTAAAATAAAATTTAAATAATTGAAATCAGAAATAAACGTATGAGAGGTCAGAATTTCATATTTATTATTAATACTTTAATGAATTTATTTTATCACGGAAAACCGCGCAATTCCGCGGCTAGCTTTACGAAATCGTAAATTAGAAATCTTTACTACTAATATACAACATAATTTTATCACTATTCACTTGAGACTATATATCGAATAAAAAATATTCACTCTTGAAAAGCTGTTACTTTGAACGCCGAGAAAAAATACTATCAAAACGATAGGTTTCGACTGTTGAGCTTGTCACTTGTTTACGCGTAACAATGGACATTAGGTAATAAATTACTTTCTGACTCTTCAGATTTCTTAAGTAGTATTTTCAACTTAGAGTAAGTTCTAAAAAATCGACTTTTGGCCGCCTAATGCCCATTTCCACCAATATAGATTAACTTTAATCTCAGTTCAACTTACTCTTCTTTTTCTAGGTCTAAAGATTAGAAAAAGGCAAAGAGTAAGTTGAATCGAGATTAAAGCTACGTTGGTGGAAATTGGCATAAATCGGATAAATATCCCACTGTGCGTTGGTGGAAAACGTTGTTCGTTGTAGTCGCCGAGAATCCGCAGCGTCACCCTTCTCAAACTTACCCCATCCGTCCCATTTTTGCGATCCTATTACGGAAATTGCGTGTCTCTCACTTGTATTCACCCTTCGTTATGTAGCTCATCTATTGTCGAGCTGGCTAAGTCAACGACTTGTCTTCCCTTTCGTTGTTTGTTGAATTCCTCTCGAGATGACGAGCGTGACGACGACATTGCATTTCGCGTGAATATCGCACGCGGAATAAATAATATGCACCCTTGCACTTTGTGAATCTCGATTGTCACAATAATGTCGACGAAAGGTAACGCAGAGTAAATCCTCGTATCGCTATAAACCAGACGAGGTTAATCTTCTTGTTTCTTGTACCATTATAGAATTTGAAATCTATGATATGCCACTCTCTGCTACATAATTAATTAGCAAAACAAAGACAGTGATTTACATTTTCTCCTCTTGCATTGAAAGCAAAAGAACTTCTATTAAGCAAAGTTTATTTTTGTTTTATTGTGTTCTGCTTTACATTTATTTTAAAGTAAATCATTACACAAGTTAAAATAGATTAAAATATTAATAAAAAAATTGTATGTGTTTTGTTCATTTTCGTGCTTAAAATATTATTTTACCTTTGCTCTCTTTGATCTGTCGAATTTAAGAAAATTATTCGATAGCCAATCAATATCTTTATCATGCGACAAAAACGTAGCAATGAAATATTAGTCTAATGCACAAAAACAAACAAAACGAACGCAGCCAGAGAGCACACGTACAAAAATAAATTTTAGTAGAGTATGGGTGCTGTTTGTTATTTTCGAATGATTGTAATTTTTTAATTTTTGTAATTATTTAAGAGAAATCCTATTTTCGGTCAAAGCGGATCTTAAAGGTGGAATCATACAATGCTCGATTCCTTGAATGATAGCATACAGTTGCCTGCTCTGATGTATGCTAGAATTCGTTCATGTATTGAGCGCTACATATATGCTGCATATGCATGATTTTTATATTTATTTATGGATTACTTTATAGCTTACTTCCTTGCATGCACTAATAAAAAAAAAATTGCTAATTTTATAGTTATTTGTCAAACGTCAGATTGTATGCAAACCAATCATAGCGGCATGCATGTGTACATGCATGCGTGCGTGCATGCGTGCAGAGCCGGCAACTTACTTCGCCCGTAGATGGGAAATTTTTGAACAAAAGAAGGGAGGAGATAGTACAAAATGACGATCTTTTTTTATTTTTTTATTTATTTTGTGCTATTTGTTGTCCCCTTTTTTACAACTGCGAATTGCGATGCTAATCTCTGGTTTCCATGCACGCGTTTCCATGCGTTAAGGCGTAATCACACTACGGGTAGGCTCCATTGTGGCATTACGATTACAGTTATGGATTGTTCAATCACACTACAGATTGGGTATACTGACGTGATTGATTGACCTTCATTGTTTTCTGTCTTTCTATACTAACCTATAAGAATATCAACAATTATTGAAATAATTATACAAGAGCAACAACGTAGACTAATGTATGCATGTCTATTACTTCTTATAAGTATAGTTAATCAGGAAAAACGTAAATTAAGACTTTCTGTCTGGATTAAGCCATATTTTTTGCAAAGGCAGTATAGTGGTATGCATCATAATCTATTTCTTGAATTGTCACTTGAAGATCCAAACAGATTTCAAAGGTAAGATACAGTTTTTATTGATTAATTAATAATTAAATATTAAATGATTCTAATATATTAAATGATTCTAAAAGAGTAAACACAATGAGTTCACAATGAGAATTTTACAACAATAATACTTTATATCATATTTATAGATGCCTACGCATAGACACTGATATCTTTGAAAAACTTGTTGATAAAATTACACCTTTTGTTCAAAAAAAGATAACACATTTGAGAAAAAGTATATCTTCTGCTGAGAGGCTTTCTATTACCTTGCGTCATTTGGCTACTGGTATGATTTATACAAGTGCATATAATATATATTATATATATCTTTTGAAATAATTATTTTAACCTACAGGAGAATCACAAGAATTACTTAGCTTACAATTTAGAATTGGTCAAAGTACGATATCGACAATAATAAAAGAAGTATGTGCAGCTTTGATTACTTCGTTAAAAAATGAGTTTCTTCGAATGCCAACATCTGTAAAAGAATGAGTTGTTGTTGCTAATAACTTTGGACAGAGATGGAATTTTCATCATTGCATCGGCACAATGGATGGAAAACATATCCGAATAGATGTCCCTTTTAAATCCGGATCAGTTTACAATTATAAAGATTTTTACAGCATCATACTGTTAGCTATCTTTGATGCACATTTGAGATTTATAAATATATTGATATAGGCACTAATGGGAGAATGAGTGATTCTTCTATATGAAATAAATGCAGCCTCAAATCTCACTTAAATAGCAATAATCTTTCTTTGCCTCAACTATCTCCGCTACCAGGATGTGACACCAATTTTCCATATGTATTGGTTGGTGATGAAATTTTTTCTCTCACAACGAAATTACTTATTCCATATTCAAAAGATCAATATCGCAATCGATTAGACAGAAGAATTTTTAATTATTCGATATAATCTACATCTATATTATATAATTTTTGAATTTAAATTATTGAATTGCATGAAAATTGACAAATCATGGATATTAATGTTAATCAGAGAAATTATTTGCTACATTATTTTTATAGACTATCACATGCCAAATGCTGTTCAGAAAATGGATTTGGTACGCTAGGTGCAAGGTTTCAAATTTTTCGGTCAGCTATGAGATACGATCCTGATAATGCAATTCGTATCACAATGACTTGCTGTTGTCTCCATATGTTGCGTAGTCAATCTGTAGGTTGTTCCATGTATACTCCACCAAATTTCCTCGACGAAGAAGACATATTAATCGGTAACATAAGACTTGGTGATTGGAGATAGGAACCAGTTAATGGCTTAGCACAATTGTGCCATCAAGGTGGAAACCGCCATGCAACTGATGCTCGCTTACTTCGAGACAATTGGACAACATATTTTAATGGACCTGGAGCTGTGCCGTGGCAAGAGCGGGCAGTACTTGACAATAACGCATTGCACATGTAATATAAAACAAACATAATAATTTAATAAGAAAAAAAGAAATTTATTTAATCTATTAAAACAAAAGAAAGAAATAAAAAAGCTATAATAAGGAGAAATAATTTTTTTTACGTCATTTTTATTATCAATTTTTATTATCAACTCATATCTAAATCTTTTATCACATAAAGTTGACAGATTAACAACAGAATACAGTAAACCCATTTTTTCGCTAATCTCTTCCCATTGTATTTCTTTCAGGTTATTTTTACGGTAATTCCTATGTGTAATATCCCATAAAATTGCTCTTGCTTTCACTAAATTTATTAGTAATTGCTCGGCATCACTAGACCATATGTCCATTTTGGGAGGCATTATAATAAATAGGAATTGTATTAATCACAATAAATAACTGATAAATCTGTCAAAATATATAATTCGGTAATTATTTAGAATAATTATTATAAATAATTAATTCGGTAATACGGTCGTCACCTCCGATTTTGATGAAATTAGACTTATTTGACGATTTTTGCACAAAACGAAAAAATCTGTAAGAAAAAAATGTTAGGACGGCCTCGCGAACAAAGATATTAAGTATTAAAGTTGATGACTATAAAGGTTAGGAAATCCCGTCATATCGACGAGATGCAGCGACATGTAGAAAGTGGCACAACAAATTCTTGCAATCCTGTTGGCTACGGTTGTAATAAGAAGGTTGAAAAATAGACTCGGATCTAAATTGTAACCTGCAACCTAACCGGTGAACTGCTCTGCTCTGATTGGTTAGTTTCCAACGTTCAACTGTAACCTCAACCGCAACGGAGCCCACAACCCATAGATTACGCCTTTATAGCGCGCGACAAACGCGCGCATTTACGCACGATCGTGTTTCCATGCACGTTTGACAGTTTCCAATTTTGTTTAAATATATGCATACATGTAAAAGGCAATAAGGAAAATATTTTTATTAAAGACATATAACAAACATTAAATATTGAAAAAATAAATAATCTAAGCCATTAATCCCCTCCCTATCTCCCCTCCCCCATCTCTTCCTCTCTCTCCTTCCCCTCTCACCCCCTTTCTCCCTCGCCCCTCTCTCTGTTTAGCTATTATCTCAAAAAATATCAAACATAATCTTTTTAAAAATATTTTATTCTTTTTTAATCGGGCGCGAGTTAAAATAAATTTAATTTATCACTTAAAAAATACTACTGAAAAGATGTATAATAATATTTATTTTCTAAGATTAATTTCTGTATCTATAATAGATGGATGATCATGAAGAATTTAAACTATTTGTTATATAGTAATATCGCCGTTGTGAACAAGGCTTTAGGAATGAGTATCGAGGGCGCGATGATGTACGAGAAGATGGTGACAGCAAGAGTCAATGATTTGAGCATGTATGCATAAAACACTGTATTGTACGAGTTGAATATATAATATTATATCAGTAAAGTGTGGTTTATTTGGCGCGAAACACAACATTTGGCGACGAGTATTTTCGATCGTGTGAACTCACAACCAAAGGCATAACAACACGTGTTAGATTAAAAATGCTACAATACCAATCGGAAAGATAACGGAATTCAATCCAGACACCGATGATTTCGAATCTTGGGCAGGTATCCTCACAAATCATTTATTAGCAAATGATGAAATTAAAGGAGATGCAGCTACGAAGAAAAAGGCAATAGCAACCTTATTAGCATCAATCGGCGTGTCAACGTATGGACTTCTTCAAAGTTTAGTTTCGTCAGCCAAACCAGAGGAAAAGACATTTGCAGAACTTATTAAAGTACTCACGGATCATTATAAGCTTGCAATTTGCAAGGCAATTATGGAAAGATATAACATCCGAGTAACAAAAAATTTAAAAAAAACATACACTGGACAAAAGTTTGAGTCAAAAGGAACCTCCTTTCTTTGCACCGTTGAATCAGCAGACAGTCATCAGATTCATGTTTCTGAAGGATCTTTTTGGCCGTTATCTGTTAAGGAAGATTCAAATGGACTGGACAGAAATTAAAAAACAATGTTCTCAAGTATATATCGCATCAGCAATGAATTGTCACTGAATACATTATTAAGGGAATACGGAATGATGTTTTTGATCAACCGGAACTATCAAGGGTTTCAAAGCCAAGTTAGTGCTTAAGAAAAATGCCGTTCCTCATTTCTTTAAACCATGTCTTGTTCCATTTGCATTGCAAGACAAAGTGGATAAAGAACTTGAAAAAATGGAAAAATCCGGTATCATTAGTCGTATTGAAACATCGGAATGGGCTTCACTATTGGTGGCAGTACCGAAACCAATGGAGCGATTCGCATCACAGGAGATTTCAAGCGTACCATAAATAGCCAACTACATGTTCGACAGTATTCTCTCGCAAGAATTGATGAAATATTCGAAAAAATTTCAAGTTTTTACTAGATTGAATGGTCCAGATACATTTCATCAAGTGGAAGTATAATAGAAGAATCATGTGAGAAGTATTTAGCCATAAATACCTCATCGAGACCTCTATAGGTATAATGTATTATTTCAGGGTATTGCATCTTCACCGGCAATTTTTCAAGAGTTAATGGATCGGATGCTCAAGGGAATTCCGATAATTGGATTATTTGTGACGACACAATTTTTACCGGGAAAGACGATCATTCATTTGCAAAATCTCAAAATGATACTTCAACGTATGAGAGAATGGAACTTTTGTCTATCAAGAAAAAAATGCGTATTTATGCAACAGTCAATCAAGTTTCTTGGACAAATTTTGTGTGCAGAAGATATCTGTACTGTACTATAACCCAGAAAAAGTAGAGTCAATTATGTCCATGAGAGAGTCCAAAAATGTAAAGGAAGTAAAATCCTTTTAGTCTTAGTAAAGTCTTTTTAAAGTAAAAACTTCTGTAGCAAATTTATTAATAATTTATGACATCTCTGTGAACCACTGAACAAATTAACACGTGATGGCGTTGTTTGGAATTGGAATAATCAATATAAAGAAAGTTTTAAGAGGATAAAAAAATTCGTTTCAAGTGCTCCTGTGTTAGTTCATTATCAGCAGAATGTTCGTATATAGCATGTGATACATCATCTGTCAGCATTGGGGTAGTCTTATTTCATCATCACGAAGATGGAAGTGAACAACCGATTTCCTTTGCTTCTAAAATATTATCATCTACCAAACGCAATTATTCTCAAGTGGAGAAAGAAGTATTGTATTCGGAGTAAAACGCTTTATTCAATATTTATATGGACATCGCTTCATACTAATCACAGATCATAACCTACTCGCAATATTTAGTCCAAATCGTGAATTACCGTCTTTAGCCGCGAAAGTACACCGTTGGACCATGTTCTTATCTAGTTTTTTATATGATATTGAGTATCGCAATACTCATCATCACAGTAATGCGAATGCATTATCACGTCTATCACTCGATGAAAATCAACCAGTAGACACAATAGTGGAAGAGGAAGTTAAATTGTAAGGGAACATTCAATATCTTCAAGCTCAGTAAAACTGAAAGCTAGTCGTGATTCAACATTGTCAAGTGTTATCCGGTTCATTAGAAGAAGTTGGCCCAATAAGCAGTCTCAACTATCAGATAAACTGAAACCTTACTTCGTTCGAGATGAATTAACAGTAGAATAAGGAATTGTTATGTGGAATATATGAGTTATTGTTCCTGAATCGTCACGTCAACAAGTCTTAGAACAATTACATGAGACACATTCTGGAATTGTTCGGATGAAGTCTTTAGCTAGAAGTCATATGTGGTGGCCAGGAATAGATAAGAGATATTGATTCACTTGTAAAATCGTGTGTGTCATGTGAAGTCAGCCATAGCAATCCTGCCACAGCACCGCTTCGCTCTTGGTCATTTCCTGAAAAATTATGGCAATGTTTGCACATAGATTTAGCAGGCCCTTTTCTTAAATATGTGGTCAATAATTGTAGATGTTTATAGCAAATGGCCAGAAATATATAAATTCATCTTCAACTCATATTATCCAGTGTATGCGAAAGAGTATTGCACACTATAGTATTCCAGATACTGTAATTTCCGATAATTTATGTCCCCCAATTTATGTCATTCGAGGAATTTTGCAAAAGAAACGGTATTCGCTATATTAAGTCAAATACCATCCTCGAAGTAATGGGAAAATTGAACGATTTGTTCGAACGTTCAAAAATTGTATGAAACAAAATAAATATGCGCAAAAAGATAACTTAGGATTGTGCAATTTCTTGTTTAATTATCGGATCACAGTTCATGCAACTACAGGTGCGGCACCATCTGAATTTATGATGAGAAGATAACTAAAATGTCGTTTGGATTTGCTTCATCCTAATGGACTCTATTGTCAGGGATAAGTAAGAAAAGCAGCAATGGCAATTTGGTAAAATCGTTCCTGTTCGTCAATTCATTGGAGATAAAGTTTGGATCCAAACGTTTGGGAAAAATGACCCAAAATAGAATCTTGGAAGCATTATAAAATGTTAGTGCAGTATCATATATCGTCCAAATAGATAATTTTACTATCAAAAGACATGTGGATCACATAATTTCAGCGTCCTTTCAGAAATTACCAGAAATCAATTCAAGTGAAATCATCATTACTCCAATTATCTAATTCATCAGAACCAGGAAATATTTATAAGCCAAATTCAGAGCCAAGGTCCACTTCTAGTAAAACAACAGAAAGGTCTCAGGATAGCATTCGACCCCCTGATCGTTTAGAATATACAAGTTTCAAATAAGAGGGAAGGAGATGTTACATAGTGATATCGCCGTTGTGAATAAGGCTTTAGGAGTAGTATTGAGGGTGCAACGATATACGAGAAGATGGCGACAGCAAGAGTCAATGATTTAGCACGTATGCATAAAACACTATTGTATTGCACAAGTTGATATTAAATATATTATACGCTTATATCAGTAAAGTCCTCAAGTGTGGTTTATTTGGCACGAAACATAATATTATTGCTTTTATTATGATTGCGAAAAAGACGACAACGAAGAGAACGAAATAGAAGATCGGCTTTACGTTGGAGGATTCGACCTATTTTAACCAACAGACTTGAACAAGAAGCTTACACTAATCTTGTTGCCGAATTACGTAATGATGTTGTATTCTTCTTTAACTATCACAGAATAACACCAAATCAATTTAATATTCTATTACATAAAATAGAGCCTCAGATTTCCAAAAAATATTTAACTAGAGAATCTTTATCACCTGGATTACGATTATCATTAACTTTATGATATATTACTGCTGGAGACAAAATAGTTAGCTTACATTATCAATACCGAATTGGACGAACTATTACATCAAGAATTATTATGGAAACTACAAAAGTGATATTGGTATACTTTACCACCAGAAGTATTATCTATATTAAAAGAACAGGAATGAACTAGTATAGCTCAAGACTTTAGAGATCTTCGGAATTTCGAAAATTGTATTGGAGCTATCGATGGAAAACACGTAGTTGTTCAATGTTTCAAGAATACAGGTTCTTCTTTTATAATTATAAAGGAACATTTAGCATATAATACTTCTCGCAGCCTGCGATGCGGAATATAAATTTACGTAAGCATTGGATCAGCCGGAAAAGAGAGCGATGGTGGTATTTTTCAGATTTTGGAATAAATATTATTGAACAAAAATTACTCTTGTCTCCACCAATATTCTTCATAGATCAAATATTAGTTCCTTTTATATTTGTCGGAGACGTTGGATTTCCATTATTGAAAAATTTAATGCGGCCTTATCCTGATGTTAATTTAACACCAGAACAAATAACTTTAATTATCGATTAAGTAGAGCTCGAATGTATTGAAAATACGTTTGGAGTAATGACATCAAAATGACATATTTTTAGGAAACCAATAATCGCATCTCTTGAAACTGTAGAAAGTATTGTATAATGTTGTATTGTTTTGCACAATTGGCATCAGGACTATGAAGTACAGCTTCCTCCAGGATAAAGAAAATATCTTTCATCAAACTTTATTGATAAAGAAGATCAAAATGGAAATGTATAAATTGGACAATGGAGTGAAGAAAATCCTGAATTTTTAGGACTACGAAATCTAAATCCAAACGCAGCGAGAAATTCGATGCAAATAGCTAAAGAGATTCAGAATATTTATACAAATTATTTTATGAAAGAAGGCAATATCTATTGGCAATAGAATAGAAATTACCAGCATCAAAGAAATTTTTATTTGTAACAAATGAATAATTAAAGGATTTATTTAAAGTATAATATAAATTATTTATAATTATAGTCAATAAATAATATT
>JAANIC010004582.1:80256-103447 GCA_017607545.1 Acromyrmex charruanus
CCTCTGGGTCTGCCTCTTCGGATAGAGTCCTGCGTCCCAGGAGGGGCCCGAAGATCGTAAGCATAAAAAAATATCCGAAAGAAATGAGGATAAGGGTAGTGGCGGGCGAGATAGTCAACTCCCCTGTCGCCGATAATGGATCGGCTGGCACGTCAGCTCCTGGCGGCTTTGACCCGAACAAGGACATGGGTATGGTGGACCTTACTCTGCCGGCATATAGTAACGAGGGAATGGTCGTAGATCGCGCGGGTTCGCGGAGTGACAGCGTCTCGCTTGGATCTACCCCGGTGGAGGACGTTGGGGATCTCTCTTCGTCCTTTGAGCAAGTCCCGTATAAGGGTAAGAAGAGGGGACGCAAGCCGAAGGGCAGTAATGCCCCTGGCTCTCACGCTCTGACGAAAATATCGTCGAAGCGGCTGGATCTAGCGGATGATGAATGGGACAGAGAGGATTTCTTCAGAGTCTCGAAGAAGGGAGCCCATGGTCTGAAGAAGAGGAAGGGTCTGGTCGAGTGCAATCTGGACGACAGGCTCTCCTCAAGTCAGAAGACCGCTGTCGAGGAGGTTACGGGCCTTTTTCCGCAAATGTCGCCGAAGTCGGTGGTTGCGGAGACGCTACGTGTCCTGGACATCGCTGGTGAGGCCGAGAGGAGGACCTTGACCATGAATGGTGCTCTCCGTAGGCAAATAAAGGTAGCTGTCAACGTGGCAAAGATTGCGGTGCAGCGCCTTGTATCTGACATTATCAAGTGCTCGGGGCCGTCAGACGAGGTTAGAGCTAATAACCTCGCCCTGGAGAGGGAGGTGATTAAACTTAGCAGCGAAATGGATATTCTGCGCCGAGAGAAGATCTCCTTGAGAGATCAGGTTGAGTCCCTCAGGATAACGGTGCAGTCGTTGAGGGATGGGGATCGTGGTAGGGATCGTTTTCCCTCCTCGGAGGGGACTGTCCCTACACGATTCCCCTGTGTCGCGTCGCTCTCGAGATCGCGGGAGACGTTCCCTGCGGCGACGGAATTCTGTCGTGGATAGAGAGATACGCGGGACTGGAGATCTGCCTCCTGCTTATAGGCCATCTCTTGGTGGAATCCGTAAGAGACTAGAGGATATGCCTCCCCGGCTGTATAAGGCTGACAGGGTGAGCCGAACGGACTCGTCGCGAATCGCTCTGGATGTTCGTAGGGACTCGCGTGTGGACAGGGGGAATGTGCGTGGTGTGGGTGAAGTGAGGCCTACGGGAGCTCTGTGTGCGGAGCTTCCGCCGCCTTCGCCGACGTATCTCGCGAATGGTGAGCCATGGACAGTAGTGGGCTCCAAGCGTGCGCGCAAAAGGAGGAAAAAGAAAGGGAAGAAAGTCGCTCTTGTCGGGAAAGCTGGTAAGTCAGCGGACTCAAGCGTTATGCCTTCCCTTTCGACTGGGGTTGGTGGTACGCTGTCACTTGGCTGCTGGTGGTGTAGCGAAAACCACTCGCGCTTCATATGCCGCTGTTGCGGGTGGCGTGTCCGGGAGTGGGAAGGGCGCGGAAATATCTCGCCCTACTACACAGGACTCGAAGGGGATACCGCGTTGCCCTGCCGCGAGGGAGTTTTCGTGCTCCCAAGACTGCGGCGGTTTTAGTTAAGTGCGCGGAGACGGAGGACAATTCTGCGCCGTCATACGCGGAAGTTGTAAGGTTGGCGAGAGGGAAGATTTCCCTCGAGGAACTGAATATAGCCAACACGAGGATTCGGAGGGCTCAGACGGGGGGGTCTCCTTATTGAGATTCCCGGAGGCGAGGAGGCGGGAGCCAAGGCACAGGCGCTTGTGGATCGCTTTAAAGCTGTAGTGGCGGAGAGCGATGACAAAGTTAAGTTCGTGCGTCCTGTTCGCCGTGCGGAGATAAGTTTGGTCGATGTCAATCAGTCGGTCTCCGAGGAGGAGGTGGTGAAGGCTGTGACTACCGTTGGAGAAGTCCCTACTACGGATATTAGGACTGGTCCCTTTAGGCCAGGTCGTGGGGGGCTTAACATGGTGTGGGTGCAGTATCCTCTCGCGTGTGCCAATAAACTGCTGAGGATCGGACGTATCAGACTTGGCTGGTCCTCTGCTGGTGTAGTGCCCTTGGCGAAGAGGAGACTCCAATGCTTCCGATGCTTCGCGGTGGGTCACACCAGGGCGAACTGCCAGTGCGCGGTGGATTGCTCCGCCTGGTGTTTCCAATGCGGTGGAAACGACGGGCATAGGGCCTCTGGCTGCCGGCTGCCCCGCGTTGTCCTGTTTGTGCGTTCAGGGGACTTGCGGCGGGACATCGCGCCGATGCGCCGGAATGCGTGCCCTTTAACGGCCGTGTACAAGTGCCGGTAAATGAGAAAAAAGAAGACTCACGCGTGGCGAGTGCATCCGTTAGGGCCGATCGGGGGGCCCCGGTTCTCGCGAAAGGACAGGCGGCCATGGACACGATTGATAGGTAAGCTGGCCCAGATTAATGTTAATCGGTCGAGACCCTCGCAGGATAATCGCTAGGGTCTGCGAGGAGTTTAAACTGGGACTAGTCGCGGTATCGGAGCCGAATCGCGTTCCTTGCGACGATCGATGGTTGGCCTCCACGGACACTCCTCCCTCGGCCTCTGTCACTTGGCAGTGGAGTCGCTCGAGAGTGCCGTGCTCTCCCCGCTGGAGAGGTACGCGGTTCGCGGCGGTGGACTGAGGGGATATGATCGTAGTGTCATGCTACTTTCCTCCCAGTCTCAGTGACGCAGAATTCCTGCGCGATTTACGCGAGTTGGAAGTGAGAATGCGGGAAGCGAGTGGACGCCCGATTATTATACTGGGTGATTTTAATGCGCGCGCGCCCGCTTGGGACAGCCAAATAGAAGGGGGAAACTTTTATTGGACTGGGTCTCCTAAAACTACAAGTTCTGAATGTGATTTCGGAGCTGACATGCGTGTATCCGCGCGGTGTGTCATGCGTCGACCTTACGCTGGCGTCGTCCTCTGCGTCCAGGAGAATCACCTCTTGGCGCGTTGGATCGGAGGTGGAGTCGCTCTCGGATCACAGATACATTATGTTCGAAGTGAGTGCTTCTTTGGCTGGGCCTGCTACCGGAAAAACTGCCCTCTTTCCCAGGTGGGTTGCCGGGAAGGTCGATCGGGACCTCATGGAGGCTGCGGCGATTTTTTTGCCCTGGAGCGGCATTCCGAATGACGCTATCTTGGGAGCTAAAGGGATGGACCGAATACTCCGTGACATCTCGGACGTTTCCATGCCCAGGAGGGGGCTGCTTAGGAGACCCACCACCTATTGGTGGAACCAAGAAATCGCGGATCTGCGTCGTATTTGCAATTTGTGTAGACGACGCCTCACACGTGCGTGTGCGAGGAGGAGAGCCTCTAGGGAGTCCCTGCGAGAGCCTTGGGAAGCCTTACGAAAGGCTAGACGTAATCTTAGGAAGGCGATCATTCACTCCAAAGCCAAGTTGTGGGCCGAGTTGGTGAGCGACCTTGACAGGGACCCTTGGGGGATGCCCTATCGGGTCGTACTCAAGAAACTACGTGCGGGCGGCGCATCGATCGTGGAGGTGCTTCCACCTGAGACCGTAGGAGATATAGTCGGGACTCTTTTCCCGACGGATCGTCCACCATTGGGCATTGAGGTGCCATTTGTTTGGCAAGACGATCTCGCGATTACGGCCGGGGAGGTTCTGGAGGCTGGATTCGGGGTCAAGTCCGGGAAGGCTCCTGGCCCGGACGGTATTGCTGATTTTATAATTAAAGACACTATGAGGTATCTTGCTCCGTCGTGGGCTGGATGCTTCACCGGCTGTCTTAGGAGGGGGTACTTCCCGCGTTATTGGAGGGGGGCCAGACTGGTTCTCATTAAGAAGCCGGGTAAACCGGATCTTTCCCCGTCCTCGTACAGACCTATTTGTCTGCTAAGCGAGACGGGGAAACTTTTCGAGAGGGTGATAGTCCGCAGACTGCATGCATTTTTAGACGCATCGGGGGGTATCGCGGATGGCCAATTTAGCTTCCGCCAACATCGCTCCACGATCGATGCGATATGGAGTTTGAGGGAGCGCGTAGATGACGGTCTGCGGGATGGGGATGTGATGGTGGCTGTATCTTTGGATATAGCCAACGCGTTCAACTCCCTTCCGTGGTCGATTATCAGGGATGCCTTGGAGGAGAAGGGGGTACTGGGGTACCTTAGACGCGTCATTGACAGTTACCTGTCAGACCGCGATCTGTCGTACGTCGACAGGAGTGATCGACTAACGCGTGCGCCAATCTCGTGCGGGGTTCCGCAGGGGTCGGTGTTGGGACCGACCCTGTGGAACATCGGGTTCGATTCAATCCTGAGACTCCGGTTGCCGATTGGATGTTCGGTGACGTGCTATGCGGACGACACATTGTTGGTGGCACGTGCCGGTACGTTTGAGGAGGCGCGTATTAGGGCGGAAGTGGGGGCCACCTTCTTGGTCCGCTCTATAGAGCGTCTTGGGTTAGGGGTCTCGATTGCCAAGACCGAGGCCGTGGCCTTTTCGGAGGGGGAGACGCCGATAGACGCTGCTATCCGGGTCGGGGGGGCGGTGATTCCGATTGGGTCCGCCGTGAAATACCTGGGTTTGACTCTGGATTCGCGGTGAACCTTCCGGGACCACTTCCGCCTTCTCCTGCCCAAGGCCTGGGGAATGGCGATGGCTTTGGCGCGTCTGACTGCCAACATCGGCGGCCCTGGCGAGCGACGGCGGCGGCTGTATGCGACAGTGGTGATGTCGGTCGTCCTGTACGGTGCGCCGATCTGGGCGCAGACTGTGGCTGGCGACCGAGTGATCCTGAGGGATGTGCGTAGGCTGCAGCGGCAGCTCGCCCTCAGGATCATTCGAGGGTATCGAACCATCTCCCACGATGCGGCGGCAATACTCTCGGGAATGATTCCTTTTGACTTAATGGCGAATAGGCTAAGGAGGTCTTACCTTCGTCGGTGAGAAATCGTACGGGATGGAGTCATTGCGCCTCGAGTGAGCCTTATGATTAGCGAGATTGAGCGTCGTCGCTCTGTCTCGAGATGGTAGGAGCGCCTCATGGAGTTGCCTGCGAGTGGTCCCGGCGCAATTGTGCGGAGCGCCTTCGTAGAGGACCTGGGGGCATGGGTGGGGAGGGCGCATGGTGCCCTCACTTACTGCGTGACTCAGGTGTTGACGGGGCACGGAGTTTTTGAGTCCTATCTATTTAGGATAGGACGGCGGGACTCACCGATCTGCCTCTTTTGCAGAGCGGCGGTAGACACGGCGGCCCACACTCTTTTGTTCTGTCCAGCCTGGGCGAAGCAGAGGAGTGGGTTGCTGGAGTATATAGGGGTCGAAAGGACCTTCCGGGCGGTGGTGGGGGTTATCGTGCGTTCTCCCGAAGCGTGGTCCGTTTTTGCGGAATTTTATGAGGTGGTGGTGCGGCGGAAGGAAGAGGACGAGCGTGCTCGCGAGCGTGGGCATGACCCACCTGTAGTGGGCGCTGGTCTCTCCCTTGAACCTGCACAGCTCCGATGAGGAGCCGTAGTGGCTCATCGTCGCTTGCACGTCTATGCATGCGCTGTATATGTATTTATGTAAATAGATAACTATGTATATATATGGATGCGTTCGAGCGATTAAGTTTTAATTTTTAGATTAAGGTTTTTGTACATGTTTGGTGTGAGTCGACACCCAACATTGTACATTTGCGGAAAGGCAGTGTTGCATTGCGCTTTGTTGTAATTATTGTAATTTTGTATGGCGATAGAGAGCCTATTAGCTCTGTAGATTGGGGGGGTACCCTGAAGATTATGCAAGTATGCGGTTCCGGGGTACCCTCCTTTTGTCTGTGCGGTAGTACGCAAAAGGGGGGAGTTTTTAGTCGGTAGGCGGCCGCTCCGGTGTATCCTTCGCGATCACGGGGCGGTCGAATTCGGCACACTCGGTGATTCGGGCCGCTGGGCGTCTTCCCTCCCCGATGGATGTCCCTTCGGGGTCCCCCTCGGGTGAGGGTAAGTGAAGATTTTCTCCTCCCTCGTAAAACAAAAAGAAAGAGAGCATTGCTACAGATTCAAAGAAAATAAGTGTTGTGAAGGACCGGCCAATCCCTCAAAATAAAAAAACATTTAAAAAGTTTCCTTGAATTTTGCTCATATTATCGCAAATTCGTAAAAGGATTCTCTTCGTTGGCAAAACCGCTTTATGTACTTATAGAAAATCAAACTAAGTTCGTTTGGGAAAAGAAACACCAAAGTTCTTTTAACGATTTAAAACGAGCTTTAATTTCTCCGTCGATATTAGCATTCCCTGAAACGGAAGAGGAATTTATTTTAGATACAGATGCGTCAAATGAGAGAATTGGCGCGGTCCTATCACAGAAGCAAGACGGTATACAAAAAGAATGATTTCATATTTCAATCAAACATTAAGTAAAGCCGAAAGAAATTATTGCGGAGTGAACTTTTAGCCGTAGTTCGATCAGTGAAATCTTTCCATCATTATTTGTATGGATGTAAGTTTCTAATTCGGACGGATCACATTTTTAATGGCTGCTATCGTTTAAAGACCTAGAGGGACAGTTGGCGCGTTGAATGGAAAGACTACAACAATACGATTTCGAAGTTGATTATCGTAAAGATCTTAAAAACGCGGAAGGATTGTCGAGGCGGCCGTGCGCGACTGATCAGTGTCGCTATTATGCTAACGTGAAACTAAAAGAAGCCGCAAAACAGGAAAGTTATATTAGAAGAATGGTTTTTGCAGAAGACACCTGTAAAAATTGGCATAAGGAACAAATGGAAGATCTCTGCATTTGCTTATTTTTATTAAAAAAGAAGCGGGCGTGGGGGGACGTCCTTCATGACAAGAAGTGGCGAGTGACGTTTCTACCAAAGTGTATTGGTACTATTGGGATTTTCTCGAAGTTAAAGATAGTATACTCTATAAGAAATGGGAGGTCCCTAATCTGAAGAAAACGATTCTTCTAATTAATTGTGCCCAGAAAGCTCATAGCACAAATTTTGGAAGAGCTATATAATTCTCCTGCAGGTAGGCACTTTGGCACCAATAAAACGCTTGACAAAGTACGGAGGCGATTTTATTGAGCGATATGTAAACAGGATGTGGAAGAATGGTGCAAAACGTGCAAGGTCTGTTTAGCTAAAAAAGATCCTGCCGGTAAAGGAAAATCTTCTTTACAGACATATAATGTGGGAATCCCATTCGAAAGAGTTCAATTGGATGTTCTCGGCCCTGTACCAAATTTTCTGCTGAAAATATGTATTTGCTCGTTGCTATCGGCTGTTTTACTAAGTGAGTAGAAGCTTTCCCGCTAAAGAATGTCAGATTTAAAACTATAGCAGAAACCTTTTTAAATTATTTCCAGGTACGGAGTACCTCTAGAAGTCCATACTGATCAGAGGAGCAACTTCGAATCGAGAATTTTTCGTGCTTACTAGGGATGAAGAAAACGAGGACAACCACTTTGCACCCACAGTCGGACAGATAGAAGCATCAAACCATCTTGAACAATTTGGCAAAATTTATCTCAGAAAATCAAAAAGACTGGGATTATTGGATTCCATTATATCTGCTAGCGTACAGATCATCCAAACACGAAACCACTGGAATGACTCCAGCGAAGGTTTATTTTGCCCAAGAGTTCCGGCTACCGACTGATTTGTTACGCGGTAATTTACCAAAAACTGAAGAGGTTGGTTCTCCGGAAGATTACTTGAGAAAAGTGAAAAGGAAGTTGGAAGAAATTCATGAAGGAGTAAGGAAACGAATAGATATCGAATCGTCACAAATAAAATTCTGATACAATCTTAAAGCCAGACAAACCTATTTTGAGGAGGGGCAGAAAGTATGGTTATACACTATATCCCCGAAGAAAGATGGGAAGAACTCCCAAGTTGCAGAGCAATTGGGAAGGACTATATTTTGTAGTGTTAAGAAACTTAGCGATGTTGTATACTGTATCTGCAAGCATAAAAATAAAGTTGTTCATTCAGATAGGTTAGCGCCTTATTTAGAAAGACGATTAGGGGAAAATGAACCAATAAATAAAAGTAAACAAATCGGAGCCCTGACGCAAGTTGAGTATAATACATTTTTTTATCTCTTGATAAAAACTGTGCGTTATTTTTCCTTTTTAATTTCAGAGTTTATATTCTTACGGCGTGAGAGGGGCCGGTTCTGGACGATGAAGATTTCGGCAATGAGATCTCGCTTTCCGGTGCTTCGACGTTTATTTTCCGGATTTATCATCTGGAATTTGAACACACTTCGAGCGGCTTCGTTCAGCGATATTTTTTTTTTTTTTTTTTTTAAAAGACTGCCTCGCCGGCGGTTTTTGAACCGTGGTTTTTCCATGGGACGGAGGGCGAATTCTGTGGCGGGGATTGGGGGCAGAGATATTATGGTACAGTCATAATTTTTTTATGTCTATCTCCCCTTTCCGAAAAGAGAAGAACCAAGAACGCAAGGCCTCAAGAGAAGAGGCAAGATTCTAGTGTTCCCTTCATGAAGACAAGGGGATGCCCGAGCAGATTTTGTCCTACGGAGGAGTAGCTCCTACGGGGAGAAACTAAAGAGGGGTCCTGTCTGGAAGAGAAGAAGGCTTCAACAATAAACCTAAGAGGCTCGGAAATGAATAAAGACAGGTATGAAATAAGAAAGGAACTCTTTATTTACACAAGCAACAGCAAATACAGAAACATGGAAACACAGTGAACGGACATAAGATAACCAGGCGGAAAGCACGTCTGAGCTCGTCGACAGCTCCACCGCAAAGTCTGCCGATCTTGTTAATCAGCTGAGCGGCTCGTTGCCAAGCAACGCGACCTTCGGTACTACATGAGCGAACCACGGTATCGACATGGCAAGAGTGTAACAATATATAAAATATATCCATTTATATACAATTATATAAAATTATATATATTTTTATGATGTATAAAATATTTTTTCCCGGCATGTTACGTTATTATATTAAGTACTTTTAACTAATAATTAAAAATGTGTTATAAAGTAATATAATATATTTAATAACAATATAGTAATATAATGTAATAATAATATATTATTTACAGAGTGAGTCATTTTATCGAACCAGGTAAATATTTCAACAAATATGGAAGATATCATATCAGTATTGCAGTCTACGCGCTTCATGCGTGACTCGGAATGCATTCCTGGAGACACAGTAGTGTTTCAGCGCTAAGCCAAGCGCAGCGACACTACCGTGCCTCCTTTACGCGAGCCGGTGAGTTATGAAGGTTAGAAATTATTGGATCTCAATAAGGGCTGAACCGATTGAGTTTTAAATATAACTTAATCAATAGATTACACTTCGATTATATTATATTCTTTTTTTTTTCTATGTGCCCTACAACCAGAAATATTGCGACGCAAAGTCCGGAAGTGCCACTTTTCAGATATAGATATGTCGTCTCTTTCAGAATGTACAGTTTCACCGTCTGGCACTAGACGGCGCTAGAAGCGCTGATCGGATGCTTGCATATTTCAGTTATGACGTTTGGCGGTTCGCGGCGGTGTGCGAGTCACGAGGTGCTTGCCAGGCAGTTCCCACTCCCTGCCCACAAAGCAATCAATGGCGAATATTCAGTGCTTTAAAATTAATGTTTTGATTGCGAAAATTGGGACATAGTCGAAAATTTTTCGAGAACTATACTAGGAAATGATAATAATATAGCGATTTGTTCGTTATTGAATTTTATTTATTTATAACTAAATATTTAACAAAAGGAGATCGGATGAAAACGAAATTACGCTGGTAATTGTTAACTAAACTAGAAAATGAAAATGAAAAACTGATTTATTCCTATTCGTTTATAATTAATATTTAACAAAAGGAGAACGGAAATGAAATTATGCACTGGTATTTGTTGACTAAGCTGGGAAATGATAATGACAAAACAATTTATTCGATATCGCTCTCCATTTCTTTATAAGTTAATATTTAACAGAAGGAGATCAGATAAAACGAAATTATATCGCTTATTTAGCGATTTATCTTTATTCGATTAATATTTAACAAAAGAAAATCAAACGGAAATGAAATTATATACTGGTATTTGTTAACTAAGCTAAGAAATGATAATGAAAAAGCGATTTATTTCTATGTTCATAATTAATATTTAACAAGAGGAGAACGAATGGAAATGAAATTATATCCTGGTATTTTTTAACTAAACTAGGAAGGAACTGATAATGAAAATGTGATTTATTTGATTTCGATCTTTATTTGTTTATAACTTAATATTTAATAAAAGGAGATTGGAAGGAAATAAAATTATACACTGGTATTTGTTCGCTAAATTAGGAAATGATAATGAAAAAGTTATTTATTCATCATCGATTTCTATTTGTTTATAAATTATATAATACATAACAAAAGGAGATCAAATAATGAAATTATGCACTGATATTTGTTAACTAATTTGAGAAATGACAAAGCAATTTATTCGATATCGATCTCCATTTGTTTATAATTTAATATTTAACAAAAGAAGATTGGAAGGAAACGAAATTATATGGCTGGTATTTGTTAACTAAGCTAAGGAAATGATAATGAAAAAATGATTTATCTCTATTTGTTTATGATTTAATACTTAACAAAAGGAGATCGGATGAAAACGAAATTATACTCTGATATTTATTAAATAAGCTAGGAAATATTCGTTAAAATTGTTCGTTAAAAAGTTGTTAACAAAAATAGTTCATTTAAAAAATGTGATTTTAAAGCAAAGAATTTATTTGTAAAGCAGACATTCCTAGAAAAAGAATCAAATATATCATCACATACGGCAATTGACTGGACTAATTTTGGCAGAGAGGAGTAATTCATGTAATTTAATAATTTAATAAAACTACATAAATGGAGGATAATGTCAATTTTGTTTGTAAAGCAAGAAATTCGTATTTTTGAAATAAAAGATTTGTATCTTTGAAATAGAAAACTTGTATACTTATTTAAAAATTCCTTACTTTAATAAATATTTAATTACAACAATCTGGCTTTTCTCATAAATCACTAGTTAACAAACAACCAAAATTAAATTGACGGAAAATGAATTATTGTCGAAATCGATGAGGCAAAATTATATAAGAAAATTATATAAGAAATTATATTAGAAAATATTTTGCACTGTTAGAGCAAGGAATTTTTTTATCGGAGCGCAGTCCAAAAGTTAGTAGGTTTTATATAAACTTTTTTTATTAATAACTTTTTAATAACAACGANTTTGTTCAAGGTCACTCGGAATCATGACCTTGATAACATAAGTCAAAGTTAAGGTCGTTAGTCTATTATACTAAATAATTAATCTTTTTTTTTATTTCTTTATAATTTAAATATTTAACAAAAGATAATCAGATGAAAACAAAATTATACGCTAGTATTTGTTAACTAAGCTAAGAAATAATAATGAAAAAGCGATTTGTTTATAATTAATATTAACTCTATTTATTTATAATTAATATTTGATAAAAAGAAATGGGAAGGAAACGAAATTATAAACTAATATTTATTAAGTTAGAAAATGATAATGATAAAACGAGTTATTCGATCTGGATCTTCATTTGTTTATAACATAATATTGAAAAGGAGATCGGAAACGAAACTGTACGCTGGTAATTGTTAACTAACAAGGAAAGTTTCATAACTGTCCGGAACCGATTTCTTTATGAAATATGTTGTAAAACACGAAAATCTAAGAAACACGTATTTTTTTATACGTGCACTAACTCATGTTTAAAGGGTGAAACATCCCTTTGTAAAAAAAAACGGTATTTTTCTTTTGAGGCGAATATAGTCGGAAATATAAAAAATAGATTTTTTAAACAAAAGTTGTACTGTATCAAGAGTACTTTAAAGTTATAAAAGAAAAAAATTCTTTTTATTTTTTTGTTTAACAAACTATCCATAATCAACCATCCATAATTTTCTTAAATTTTTAATTTTTTTTCCAAATTAAAGATTATTTTTTTTACGAATTTAACCATGTGTAATAAAGTTACATTATAACATACCATTTTCGAGAATATTAATTATTAACGTTTCGGTACATACACTATCCATGCTTATGTGCGTAAGTAATTGTCGTCGGAACAACAAAATACATAAATCAACGAAATAAGGAAATTGACATGATTGATATTTGTAACATTACAAATTATAAATAATGTTAAGAGTTATAATAATTTGTATTATTTCTCCTTAAAGTGAGTAAAACTTTTTTATTCATCTGTATACATTACTTCCTTATAATAGCTTAAGATTATTCTCTTAAACTTATTTTCAGTTTTACGCTTTAATATCTTATTAGATCTTATTTAGTTGTCGTTTACGTAATAATTTCTAAACGTACTTAGTAATGAAATAATTTTTAAATGTTTATATACAATAAATTTATATATTGTATCGTTTATTCATTATAGAGACCGGGGCTAATAGACTCATTTTTCAATTTCGAATTTTTACAGACAAAATTAAGAGACTTATCGAAAAAATGAATTCTACATCAGTTACTACATACATTTGACTACCTAATAATATTTTAATAATAAGGGGAAACTGATAACTAATATGAAAAAAATGTATTTTTCTAATGCATTTCATCTGATTCAATTAACCCCGGGACGGGGGTAATTCGACTAAGATTATTAAAATAAAGATTAATGTATTTTAAGCTATATATTAATAAAAATTTTACAAAAATATATTTTAAACACAAACATTCGCTTCGCAGGGCAAAACAATACCTTTTGCAAAATTTGTTCATTTCGTGCAAAAACAATAAGCCTAATTTTCGAGATTGGACATGAGGGAACTAAACTTATAACATTTATCATTGAGAAAAATCTCTTTAAAGAAATAAAATTTTGAGTAAGTATTATAATAGTCGTCACTAAATGAGTTATACAATTCCATGCTGTTAGTCTACTATCCCCATCCGTCCATTTTTTTAAAAATTAATAATATACAGTAACAGAGACACATAAACAAAAAAAATCTGTTGATTTATTAAGTAAAAACTACACTTACTATCTAAGTAGAAATCAAATATCTCAGACAATCATAAAGTAAACGAGTCTCAGACGATAGTAAAACAAAAACTTTAAAAATAAAAATATTTACTTAGGTGTACGATTTTTTAAAATTGTGGCATAACTTCTATCATAGATATGTTCGCAACAAGATGTTACAGCAGACTTAGCGACAGTCGCTGCTGCGTTCTCAGACACGTATACGCATGTCTCGCGTGTTTTGTTTTTAATGTAGGTTCGATTATTCTATTTATATTCAACTGACCCCGGTCTCCCCTACTCATTACAATAATGATACTCGATGAAAAAATGTTTTAAACATAATGACTTCAGAATACAAGAAATCTTATTTACACCAATAAATGTTATTGTAAAAACTATCGAAATCTGGTAAAAGGAGTCTTCAGGCAGTTAAATAAATTTTCTTTGCAATACATTTTCCGATAATATTTTACTATTAAAAAGTGAATATAAATTTGCATAAACGAAATAATGTAATGAAATTATAAGTCTCATTTTTATATGTGATATATTTTATATTTTATTTAAGAATCTCATATATAATGGTCATAAAATAGTAATTTAACATTTATATTTCTTACAGATTATTTTAAAATGTGGTTAGGAGAAGTATATTTGTCCAAACATTGGTTCTAATAGCATTCTTCTTATCAATTTATAGACTGGACATTGTCTCAATATTATTTCAGATTTAACATCTGCAGGAAAACATATTACTACTATGATTATACCAAAAGACACTACAGGGCACTACATTATACACTACAGGGAAAATACAACTATTAGATATTTACGGATTTAAAATTTGGAAAAATTTTACTAAAAGGTTTTTAGATATTGTTTTATTATTGAAAAGTAATATAAATTTACATGAACAAAATGATATAATAAAATTACAATCTCTGATACATAATCAATTGTTATCCCCGTGATATCACAGCTTATTTAAATATTTGTTGTTTAAAAGTGGTTATACAAACAAAAGATCAGAAGAATTTGAAAATCTAGTAGAATTTAATTTTGATAAAATTTCAACAACATGTGATATGGAAGGTTGCAATAATATAGCTGCAGTAAAATGTTTATGGTGCAAGAAGTCATATTTAAAACATTTTTTCATCAAGTATCATTATCGTAATGAGTATAATGAGTAAACGATACAAAATATAAATTTATTGTGTAAAAATTTAGAAATTATTTCATTATTAAGTACGTTTAGAAATTATTACGTAAACGACAACTAAATAAGATATTAAAGCGTAAAACTGAAAATATTTTTAAGAGAATAATCTTAAAATATTATAAGGAAATAATGTATAGAGATGAATAAAAAAGTTTTACTCATTTTAAGGAGAAATAATACAAATTATTATAACTTTTAACATTATTTATAATTTGTAGTATTACAAAAATCAATCATGTCAATTTCCTTATTCATTGATTTATATATATTATTGTTCCGACAACAATTATGCATATAAGCATAGCGTATATACGGAAGCGTTAATAATTAATTTTCGAAAATGATATGTCGTAATGTAACTTTATTACATAACGACACACACATAACATGGTTGAATTCGTAAAAAAATAATCTTTAATTTGGTAAAAAATAAAATTGAAAATTTAAAAAATTATGCGTGATGGAGATATTTTGTTAAACAGAAAAACAAGAAATTTTTTTTTATATCTTTAAAGTACTCTTGAAACCATACTTTTTTTTGTTTAAAAAATTTTTTTCTATCTTTTATACTTCCGACAATATTCGCCTCGAAAGAAAAATACTGTTTTTTTTCAAAGGGGTATTTTATCCCTTAAATATGAGTTAGCGCACGTATAAAAAAAATACGTGTCTCTTAGATTTTCGTGTTTTACAATATATTTCATGGAGAATCAAATCGGTTTCGTACAGTTATGGAATTTTCCTTGTAAGCTAGCAAATATAATAAAAAAGTGATTTATTCGTCATCGATCTCTATTTGTTTATAAATTAATACATTACAAAGAAGAACAAGCGAAAACGAAATTTTACACCGTATTTGCTAATTAAGCTAAAAAATAATAATCAAAATGCGACTTATTCGTCGTTGATTTCTATTTGTTTAAAACTTAATCTTGTTTTATATAAAATAACGGATATAACAAGTAATATTTAAAATCCGATAGAAACAGTTATACATAAAATTTAATATGTATACAGAATAGAATTATATTAGTATTCGTTAATTATTATTCTTCGGAAAATATGATCGTTGTCTTGACGTTTTTACAGACTCAAATAATTATATCTTTAATTCTCCTTTAAAACTTATTATATAGACATTATTTTTACAAAGAAAAAAGGGTTAATAGGGACTAATTTCAGCCCTCTCCAAATTTTGTTTTCAACAAATGAAAATCTATTTTTTGAAGTTAATTATAAGGTAAACTATTTATAGGAAGACGTTTGTTATTACAAAATGCGTGATATTAATACAAAATTACGTTTTTAGGTAAATAAAAAAAAAGATGAAAAAAGGTGCTATGAAAACGCTTCTCGAATAAGACCTAAATATCCAACCCAATTAATAACAGTTTTATTTTTTCTTCAAGGATATTCTTATTGAAGATCTTTTTATTCCAACCTAAGCAACTTTAACTCTCTGTCAAAAATTATTATCCTCGAAAAAAACTAATGTATTAAATGAAAAATTAAAACCTAGATGTTATAATTTTAACTAATCGAGTTAAATTCTATTGAATTAAAAAGTATAACGCAAGTGGTACTATCTTTTGTTATTCAAAAGGTTGTTATTCAAAAAGTTACTACAAAAAAATTAAAGAAGTAAACACTTGACGCTGCTAGATCACGGTATAACATAGTAATAAAACATGAATGTAAAATAAGAAAAATGAGAAAATGAAACATTTCCATGAGAGTAAAAGTATCTAGTTTATATTATATATATATATATAGGTATATTTTCGATTGGGTTAAACAGTCGTATAAGTTACGAAAATTTTGTAAATTAAGGTTTAATTAGATAAACTTAGGTTCAAATCTGAGATAAATAAATTTAGATTTATAGGACTTGTGTTATAAAAAAGAAAACAGAAATAAACAGTAAACTTTATTTTTATTTAGTGTAAAAAAACCGGTTAAGATTAAATTCATTATTACATTAAAATTGTAATTATCTTTTATTATTTATTTTTTTAACTATTAATATAACTTTTAAATTGTTTTTATAATTTTTATTATTCGATCTAGCAGCGCCAAATGTTTATCAAGTATTAAACAAAGACAAATAATGTTCGCGAGCGTTGTGAGCGCTAAGTGGAATGTATCTTTAATATGCTTATTTCATTTAATATTTGATTTTTATTTTCTCTTATTAAAAAAATGTAATTACATTCATATTTATAATGCTTTCAAATCAAAGTCTTTAAATTTTTGAGATAACACTTGAATGGACAAGGTAATTATGGATTGTATTCTTTGATTTTGTTGATTTTGAGTTTGTCACTTACTACAAATATTTCACCAGACTAGTTTGTTAGAAATATGTTTTTAAGATTTTCTTTCTCATTCATTAAAAAAGGGGTTGGTTCGTGAACGAATACATAAAACACACATGTGTTACGAAGCCATGTTACTTACAGATTAATTATTAGAATTTAAAAAGAATTAAAAAAACTTGACGGATATCAAACGCTCCAGGGAACGATGAATCGAATCGCAACGCTCGGATTGTCAACGGGTATTTAAACGGGCTAGAACAAAGCGGCGAACGTATTGGGAAAAGCGTCGCATGCGGCAGGCGAGATTTTTCATTTAAAAATCACGCTAGTTACTCGATCATGATGCATTGGTTCGTGTGTCAGTGGCCGATTTGATGTAAGCCGTGCTCGTGTCTCGTTGAACACGGCTAGTAGGACTGCCGCGGCTGGCCGGACTTTGAACGAATGTACACACGACGCGGGCTAAACATACGTATGTACGTGTGTACACGTACGTTTACACTCACAGGCGTATATCGGATGATTCACTATTTATTCATATAACTTCTGCACGCAATATAGAAGATAAATGATGCATAGAGGTTGGATAGTATGAGTAAAACGAATAAAAATAACGTTTTTGCACATACAAGTTTTCACGTACAATTATTTTCAACGAAATATAAAATAGAATTTGGTTATTTTTAGAATCATAAAAAGCAATACAAAATAAATTAGTTACATTTTAAATATAATATTTGAATTCTCACTTTTTCAAAATTAAAGAAGTACGTATTTTTTTTAATAATTTAAATAATAAGAAATTGACGGCATATTTTATTGAATAAACATTGTAAAAGGAATGGAAAATAATTCGTTTGTTCGTAATGTTTAACTCGCAGTAGTTATCTGATTTTTTTACATAAACAATCATATAGATCATTTTTACAACCCAATTTAAACCATTATTATTAATATAATTTATATATTATTGATTTTTTTTCGGATTTATTAGCCGTGCCGATGACTTTGATTTGAAAGCATTATAAATATGAATGTAGTTACATTTTTTTAATAAGAGAAAGTAAAAATCAAATATTAAATGAAATAAGCATATTGAAGATACATTCCACTTAGCGCTTACAACGCTCGCGAACATTATTTGTCTTTGTTTAATACTTATAAACAACAAAGATGAAATAATTTCAAGAGCGTTACGAGCCTCAAGTGGAACACAGCCTAAATAGTTTATTATGACGTATTTCTAAAAAATAAAAGATTTAATTAATGTAACCGTTTTTTATTGCAGATTTTTTATGAAATTGCTTATTTAAAGATTTGTAAAGAATAATTATATAAAAAAGAAAGAAAATATGCCAAACAATATACGAAACAATATTTTATAACATTTTTTTGTAATTATGCATATTAAGAGACACCGCGCCGATGAATGAAATACAATATGTTGTCAAGATTATGATTCTAAGTAACTATTAGGTGGCGGTCTTTTACAGTTTCTGAAACTAAGGGTCAACGCGATGCTACAAACGCTTTGAAGCGTATTTTAATTCAGTTGCAAAATTCTTTCTTCTAATTGGTCCATTAAACGCTTCAAAGCTTTTGTAGCGAGACTTTGACCACAGCCTAAATGTCTAATTTGTATAATAATTGTTTATATTGAGATCGTAAGTCGTGACGTCATACGTCCAACATGGTCGCCTCAAAGATAATACTGACAGGTTAACCTGTACGAATTATCAACACACGGTGTTGATAATCTTGAAAATAAGGATTGCACACTGCAAAAGATATTTATTATACGCACGGAGAACTTTTAAATGTGTTTTGTGTGTATCGTTCTCAAGCTAATTGTGTAGACCAGTGCAGATAGCATAATGTAGGTGAAAAATTAAGAACAGGTCGCCACTAGGTGTAATCGGTAAAAAATAATGAGACGAATGATATATCCAAAATTCAAGCATTTTGTAGTGGGGGAAGGGGGTTGTGGGGGGGTTTTTAGGGGGTAAGAGTGGTTTTTCGCTATTTCCGGCGAAACTATGCCTCCGATCGGAAAATGTTGTGTGGCAATGTTGTAGATATTGAAAAGATCTACAACTTTTGTATATATAATTTTTGCACATAACCTCAAAATTTTTGAGATAAATTGAAAAAACCGATTTTTTCGTTTTTATTTTTTTTCTTGTACAAAAAACATTTTTTTTCACCATATTTGATGGAAACGTACCTTTTTATGGTCCAAACAAGCTGTAATTTTTCGGAATAAAAATATTCATTTTTTCGATGTATATTAATTAAAAAATTAATATTTTTATTCCGAAAAATTACAGCTTGTTTGGACCATAAAAAGGTACGTTTCCATCAAATATGGTGAAAAAAAAATATTTTTTGCACAAGAAAAAAAATAAAAACGAAAAAACCGGTTTTTTCAATTTATCTCAAAAATTTTGAGGTTATGTGCAAAAATTATATATACAAAAGTTGTAGATCTTTTCAATATCTACAACATTGCCACATAACATTTTCCGATCGGAGGCATAGTTTCGCCGGAAATAGCGAAAAACCACTCTTACCCCCTAAAAATCCCCCCACAACCCCCTTCCCCCACTATAAAATGCTTGAATTTTGGATATATCATTCGTCTCATTATTTTTTACCGATTCCACCTAGCGGCGACCTGTTCTTAATTTTTCATCATTTCCATGTCTTTTCGAGCTAACTGCACTGGTCTAGTGGCTCTGCCGTTTTGCTTAAGTAGCCTTCAAAAAATGATACCAATTTGATCGGCTGGCGATCGTTGTTGACAAAATGCTGCATATCTGAAGAAATAAAACTCTTTCATCGGAAAAGCTTGATCTCGTAGTACAGTTGATATTTTATATTCGTACGGACGAGTATAGTTTGTAAGTATAAAATATTTTGAAGATACATTTAAGCATAAAAGATATTTGTGACTTCGCGGATGTTCACTTTCGACGCGTAACTTTATTGAAGGTGAAAATTTGTTGAACTGTAGTCATTTATTGGCATGTGGCATAGCAGAACAAACCGAAGACATCTATAATTTGCTTGGTTTCTGCTTACAAATCTCTAACATGAGAGATCCATCCCATCAAGTAAAAATCAATATAAATGCAAACGGAATGATAAATTCAGCCGTATACGTAAAGCTGGTTTAAGTGCCAAGTGCAAACACAGTTGCTATGCTATTGTTTTGCAATTGGTAAGCAATATACATATATGTATATTACTAATTAATTAATTATATATATTAAGTATTATGTATATTATGTACATAATATTATGTATATAATTTATTAAGCTTAAATAATCAAATGTATACAAATTTTAATGTTGTTTTCTTGCATTTATTTATTTTTTAAATATATAGTTTGGCATTTATGTTTATAAACGAAGCATTTTTTTACTTCAGGAGAGACATCGAAAAATTAGATCAAATATCTTGTACTGATAAAAAATGCGTATGGAATTTTTCCCATACGGCGGCATTGCACACTTATAAGACAGCTCCACTGGCAGAACATAAATGTTTTAACATTGAAAAATCGAAAGCGAGTGAGAAAAGCTCATTTATTAAATCGAAATTATCCACCATTCCATTGTCATACGCATTTGTAAGATATCTTTTTGAGATGATATAACTAATGATTGATTGTAAATAAATAAATCTTTTTTAAAAAATAAGAAATAAGATCAGATCGCCTAAGTTACTATTAATATACAACATGTCAAAGTTAGATGTTATGAATATAATATATATTCTTAATTTTTAAATTTTAATTATCTCAGATGTGACTGTGCGCTGTAGATCTCTCATATTGGGTGTGGGAAAAAGTTCGTGGCGTTTTTCTCACTAGATGCTCAGCACTCGGTAACTACTAATCGCATCGACAACACTAGATGTGCGTTTAAAAAGACATTTCAACCTGTTTTGAGCCGAAAAAGATTGAAATCGATGAAGTGGAAAAGTTATTTTATTTTGAAAATGGAAATAAATAAAGAAAAAAATTCGCTACATTTTGCAGTATTACTACGATAAAGGCAAGAATGCTGCACAGGCTTGTGAAAAAATTTGTGCTATTTATGGTAAAGATACTCTATCAAAATCAGCAGCACGGAAATGGTTCGCTCGTTTTTGTACTGGAAATTTCGATGTAAAAGATGAACTTCGCTCCGGTCGACCAATCACTGAAAAATCCGACGAAATCATGGAAAAAGTCGAGCGTGATAAACATGTGAGCACTATGGAGATTGCCAGGGAACTAGGCATCGACCACAAAATAGTTTTAAATCATTTACACAAAGCTGAATACAAAAAGAAGTTCGATGTTTGGGTTCCTCACGAGTTGAGTGTGAGAACATGATGGACCGAATTAATATTTGCGATACGCTACTGAAACGGAATAAAATTGAGCCATTTCTGAAGAGAATGATAACTGGTGATGAAAAATGGATCACGTATGACAATCGAACTCGCAAAACCTGAATTGACGACGAAGAAGGTGATGTTGTGTGTGTGGTGGGATTGGAAGGGAATCGTTCACTATGAGCTGTTATCGCCTGATCAAACAATTAATTCCGAACTCTACTGTGAACAACTGGAGAGATTACAACAAGCAATTGAGAGGGAGCGGCCAGAATTAATCAAAGGAGGGTTGTCGTCTTCCATCACGTATGCTCGACCACACACATCTTTGATAACCCGGCAAAAATTGCTAGAGTTTGGCTGGGAAGTCTTAATACATCCACAGTCCTGACATAGCACCTTCAGACTATCATTTGTTTAGGTCTCTGCAGAACTCTCTTAATGAAAGCTAATGGAAAGCTGGCTTCAAAAGAAGCCTGCGAAAATCACTTGAAGCAGTTTTTCGACCAAAAACCACCAAAGTTCTATCGCGATGGGATTATGGCTATGTCCCAAGAATGGCAAAATATTATTGAAAATAATGGAGCATATTTGGTTTAAATAAATTGATTTTAATACTCTAAGAAAAACACTTGAATTTTACTAAAAAATCGCCACGAACTTTTTCCCATACCCAATATTTTTGTAGTAGTATTTTCAATTTATGATTCTATACACTTAATAGGAAAACTTATATATCTTATTTCTTATAGTTGATAACTTCATAAAATGTGTGTATTTTTTAAATTTTTGTACTATATTTTACCAATAAATTTTATGCATTTTATTTTTTATTTGTTAAATTAGTTTTTTTTAATTAAGTGTGGAAGATATAGTCCTAAAGGAAAGATCTTGAAGCAAACAAATATTTCTTTGTCGGATATATTACCTGAAATAAATGCTATTGTGAACAATTTACTATCAGCACAAATTAGAATTATCTAAGTTAGAATTATCTAATATGTCTTTATCATCGAAATAGTGTTGTATCGCTCGACTAAATAACTTTTCAAAGGATATAGTTCAATTATGCGTAGTAACTAAACGTTCCCTTGTTTTGTGGAAAAAAGAACGTCAATTCAGAATCACAGGATCAAGATGCTATCAATTGTTAACTTATTCAAAAAAATAAAAATCCAGATTGGCAATAAAATCATTAAAGTTTTTCTATTCTGAAGAATTTACAAACAAATATGTGAGACACGAGCTAGAAAATGAACTATTTGCTCGACAAAAATGTAGAGAAATGACAAAGTCTACTGTAATCGAATGTGGATTGATAATCTCTATCGAAAATCCTTGGATAGGCTACTCGCTTGATGGTATTGTTTTCGAAGACAACAAATCTGTAAAGTTACTAGAGATAAAGTGCCTTTATGCAGGAAAAACCTCAAATATTTATGATATAGTACGACAAAAAAAATATATTACAGTAGATTTATCAAATAATATATCCTTAAAAACTAAACATGCTTATTATATTCAAGTTGGAATGACTGTATTAAATTTGAAACAAACAGACTTTATTTTATATTCCTCTTACGATCAAAGCATGATTGTTCCGCCAATAGTTTTGGATGTAAAAGAAATAAATATGCTAAAATATGCTAAACTTTCAACTCTAAAGATTACTTATTTTAATAATATGTTATGTTACATTTGTCAGAAAAGTTAATTATTATATATTATATAATATATTATTGGGTATGGGAATTAGTTTCCGCCCATTGCAGAAAGATGTCGTTAGTAGCATTGCTCGTGTGTTTGATAGAACGGCAAGACATGTTTTTGAAAGGTGTGTGTCCAAACTTTTGAGCCCAATAGATGGCATTCGTTCGAAGCGTAACAAAGAGTAACTTTTTTTGCGTTGAAGATGTCGGAATTTATTCCAAAAAAGCAACATTTGCGGGAAGTTTTACTCCATTATTTTATTTTAAAGAAAAATGCTGCGGAAACACATCGTTTGCTCCTATATATTTACGGTGAGCATGCTCCATCGAAAACTAGTTGTAAAGAATGGTTTCGGCGATTCAGTGGTGATTTTGACGTGCGTGACAAAGAACGCGAAGGTGCATCGAAAAAATTTGAAGATGCAGAATTGCAAGCATTACTCGAAGAAGATTAGTGTTTATCGCTCGATAGGTTGGCAAAAGAGTTAAATGTTGATAGATCCACTGTTGGAAAA
>JAANIC010004582.1:104608-120929 GCA_017607545.1 Acromyrmex charruanus
TAGCGCATGTAATATATTATATAATATATTATATAATATATTATATAATATATTATATAATATATTTTAAAATATAAATTTAATATATTCATAAATATGTATAATTTAATATATTCATCTTATGTATGTTACATTTATGTTACGTCCAAACCCTTGGAAATTTGGTCAAGGAGCCAATGAGGGAGAATGGAGAGGGTATGGAAGGACGGTTAGACTCAATCTCACAGGTATACACGCGGAGGCAAACACTTGTGAGTCGTACGCACCTCTTCAGTCCCGGAATATGCGTCCGAAGGGACGCTATGACACCTGTTCCGCTGGACAGTGCAAACGGTCCTACTTTTGAGTCAAGGAACTTAATCCTTTTGACCCGGGACTGGACTTCGTGCGATCTCAGGTATTAGAGGGAAAGGAATGCGAGTGGTGATTTAACAAATAAATGGAAACTGGCAATCTTCATTTACAATCTAAACTTACATTTATTTAAAGAAAATATTATTATTAGATTTATACAGAACATACATATTTATGTATATATATAAAAAAAACATATTATTAATTTAGTTACATTCGGTTTGTTTATGGTAAAATGATTGAGTTGGCTAATGTAGTTGTGGGAGTGTGAGAGTGTGTGGAGAGGAAAGGTTAACGGGTATGGGAAGCGAGGAAAATATTGCAGGCACATCAGGATGAGGTGCTTGTAGAGAACGGTGAAAGGTGTGGGGTTTCCGGGGATGTATACTGTGACTAATCTGTCCCTTTCGTTGGAGGGGGACGAAAATAATCGGAACATCCGATCTCAGTCGATCGGCTCGGGATTCGGTTGAAACGGGAGGGGCGGGAGCTGATTCCAAGGAAGAGGGAGTGAGAAGAAGGGGGAGGGAATCGTTCCTCGAGAGGAGGAGGGAAATAACCGAGGATTTCCTGAATAGCAGGATTGATAACAAGAGAAGAGGTGAAATCTAATAATTATGTTGGTGAATAGGAGATCTCGACGAATTGTTCGCCAGTCTGTTGTGGCGGCGCCATTGTGAGTGGCCCTAGGGAACGGTTCCGCCTACTCCGGACGTAGGGGGTTCGTCCGTGTTTCCTGATAGTACGTACTACGAACCGAAGGGTTAAAATTGACGTGTGTTCGTTGGAAACGCGTGAAAATGTATTTAAGTACAATGAGTTTTTCCATATGAAGAAACGCGGGGGTGGATTGGAAATAAATGTGACTTACTATTAGCTGCCTAAGATATCGGGTAGGTTCTAGGCGAGTGGCCAAGGAGGTTCGTCGTCCGCGGAGAGCGTCCGGAGGGCAGTCGCAATGGCGTATGGCTGGTAATTCCACTTGCGATTTGCTCACAAGTTCGTACTCGGATGGAATCGCGAACTGGCGTGATTAGCGAAATATTCAATAATTTCCGCATTGCCCGTGACAATGGATTAACTCGTAACTGATCGCGAACTTCACTGACGTGGACCGAGTGGTTTGAAATTTCGTACTGACGCTCTGCGCTTCCACGGGACCTCTATTTATATCCCGAAAAAAGGGCGTTGTGCCCTTTGTCTAGGATGCAAAAGTTAGTTGCAATGTCACGCGAGATTTACGTTTCTTATAGCATCCTATCGTTGTTAATCTAGAATACATCGTTAGAGTAGTTTCGAGAAGAAAAGAAGTGATTTACGGTTTTCCTTAAAGAGCCAAGATTGCTCCAGACGGATAACGAATTCTGTTATTCTCGCGGAAAATATCGCTAGGTAAACAAATGGTTACCGTGCACAATTAGGTTTGCGTGCAGGGCTACCATTATCAGTCGCGAGTCTGATCTTAGTAACGCTCCCGTGGGAAGTTATCCCATGCGTTTTATGATTTTTTAGACGCGACGTGGCGCCTGTTTTTCTAAGATGAAATTGTTAGTCAGTCTCGGATGACAAAGCCTAGATTTTTACTATTGCGTGATTTCGGTGCATTTATAATGTCTTTTGCAATCTTGTCTCTTTTCGGGTCTGCATTAAGGTTGTTATTCCTTCCGGATTGATTGGCATTTACGAGTTTTCGCGGAGCCTATCCGATCCCTCTTTTCAATTCTGTCAGACCGTTATCAGAAGGCTCCGCTCGAGTCTCGCAGACGCCCACCATAGTCGCGACGTGGAGCCCAAGAAAAGAATCATGGCGTCTGTAGAACATAACATTTAATTAAATACCAAATATCCTTAGAATGTAAAATATTTCTTTTATTATGAAACCTATATACATACAACATTAGTAATTAAATATATTAATAATTATCTTAATATCGCATACATAAATAACAAATTAAGATACAAATAAGTCATCTTTAAAGATTGGAGAACTTAGATTTACTATCGCTAAAATAATTAAAAATATTTGTTCAATTTTAAAAATAAGAGGCATTTTATCACTCAATATCTTAATCTTTGATTTGTTCTTTCTATGTGTACACGAGTTTTCGCTATTTTAGCGTTTAAAAGACTCTCTTTCTTTGAAAATTGTTTTTTGTTCTTCAAAAATGCTGGTCTGATTAGTTTTACATCATTTTGTAAACAATATTCCTTATATTATTTATAAGGAAGCCTTTGTTTATTATAATATCGTCTCTTTGTGAAAGATTAATAAGATTACTTTGTTCAAAAATCACTTTATCAGATGCTTTATCATCATAAGCACAACTAATAAATAAAACTAATTAGACCAGCTGGAGTTACTCCTGTCATAAATTTTACTGTATATGTTGATTTATAATTTGAATATGTTATTATTTGACAACAAATATTTTTCTTTTTCTGAATTGGAATTTCTGTGCAATCTAAAATTACTTTAACATCAAGGAAGTCTACAAAGCAAATTGGAATGTTTTTCTGAATTTCTTCTTTAGAAGGAAAATGCATAACGTAAAAACACTACTTAAAACTGTTAATAAATGCAAAAATATATGTCGTATTTGTACAGTAGATATGCCTTTGAATAAGACAGATAAAGCTGCATAAGATAAATTCATCTTCAATTTAACAAAAGTTAATATAACTTTAGTACAATAAAAAAGTTGAGCAAAAATGTGGATATACTTTGTTAAAAATTTCAACAATAATATCTAATAATAAAAAACTTTCAATACCGCACATCGTACTCAAATTTTTCTCCGTTCGTATAAAATAACACAATGTTTCTGTTGGACAATCTATTTGGAGCAACATCACAGAAGTATTTTTTGCTTTTCTACATAATTCCGAATTTCCATTTGTTCATCATGATAATCTTGGTATTTCTTTGCAATGAGGTTCTCCTCTATTTTCTTTTTGACTTTCTCCTTCCAGTTTTTTCTCTTTTTCGTCCTCTTCTGTATCCTCTTTTTTGTCTTTCTTCATTTATTATCAATTTCTGCTTTAAATTAGTGCTTTTAACCGTAGGAAGGTTATATGATAGCACAGCCTCTGATTTTAGAATTCGTTTTTGAGTTGGTACGTCTATAAAATGCATTTATTATTACTTTATCATAAATAGCAAATTGGATAACATCATATTTTTATTTAATGGTGACAATTTTTTTCAAATTATATGTACTTACCAGGAAACCTGTAATCGCTTTCTTTAAAATGCATACAACAGCCAACTCAGCAACTGTTTTCATTTTTAACACTCTTTATCACTTTTTTCGAATATCTCTTTTTTTCTAAATTGCTAAATGCATTTTCTATTGTAATTGTTTGTCCTGGTTTAGGAAAATAATGGAAGCGAACAGTTGAATCATTTAAAGCAAAGCTATTGCAACCATATACGCTGTAATACGTTTTATTTTTCGTTGCTTTCGGCGAAAATCTCGCTCCTAACTCATTCATTTTACAAATATAAAATATCAACTGCGAGATCGAGCTTCCGATGAAAGAGTTTTATTTCCTCAAATATGCAACTTTTTGTCAACAACAATCAAATTGATATTATTTTTTGAAGGATTATTTAAGCAAAACGGTAGAGCCACAATAACAATTAGCTTGAAAACGATACACATAAAACACATTTGAAAGTTCTCCGTACTAATAAATATCTATTGCAGTGCGTAATCCTTTTTTTCAAAATTATTAACACCGCGTGTCCGAATTCGTTCAGATTAACCTGTCAGTTATTCTTATTGAGGCTACCATGTTGGACGTATGATGTCACGACTTAAGATCCTAATTAAGGGACACTGTGCCGTTGACCTTGACCTTGATATGTTGTCAAGGTCATGACCCTGAGTGATCTCCAACAGGTTTTAGGTGGCAGTCATTAAAAAGTTATTAACAAAAAGTTTGAAAAATAGCGTCCTTGAAGCGAAGTAGGGGGGTGGGGGGGGGTTTCTTTGTGTAAAAAGTCGTAAAATATATTTTAAAGCAAAAAATATTTTTTCATATAGTAGAAAAGAGACACCATTTTTCAAATTTTAAGTCTAAATATTGTAAAAACTATAAAAAACCATTATCGCACCTAGTTGTTAAGGCAAAGTTATTCAGCAACATGACCTTGACAACATCATTGGCGCGGTATCCCTTAATATGCATAGATAATTATTCATTTTTTCGTCACTAAAATATAAAACCGCTCTAAGTTATTTCTAAATTAAGTGTCAAAAGGAACGGAGTAATTCTTAACCTCCTGTATATATGTACTATTAGCAGTACGAACAACTTTTCTATAGTCAATAGTTAACTAAGTAAGGACGTGTTTTGATATTTGTCAGACCTGATTCTGACCCACCAACATTATGCCGCATCTAGTTATGGATGCGCCGATTCTCCGTACGTTCATCCGCATTCCTCGCGGCGTTTGAAAGGATAAAAGACGTAAAGTGATTTGGGAAGCGTATGACTGAACCGTATAGACGTCGATATATGGCTAGTTCGACATTGGATGGAACAACGCATTAGATATTCTAAACGCGATTAAATACAATTTGTAAAACCAGTTAAATGACGGATGATAAGCCAGAATATAGTGTTATCCGTAAAATTGCATTCTATTATATCTCAGTGCTATTCTTTTTATTATTATCATTATCGAGAACGTAAACGGAATTAATAACATTAAAGCAATTGATGACCTAATTAATTACAAGCGATATTATCGTAACATGACGTGAAAATAAATTAATTAAAATACAATAAAATATTATGATAATTATATTTACTGCGCAATTAGTTGTCACAATGCTTGTGACGGCAGATCTATATACAAGTCATTCGTTAAGAATGATGTAATCATTTTACGTACCACGCTACAATTATCTCTCTGTCCAAACAGATCAGACTTAGCAGTAATCCCTCGAATCGATATCATGTCGAAACGATGATATCACAACGTTGACGATTATCGACTTGAAGCATCGCAAACCGCTACAATGGAAAATTGTTCGCTTTTATGTCTCTGTGACTCCTTCATTCTTGTAAAAACATGATGGCCCTTTTTTCTGATGATGATCGACGATAGTTCATCGCTAGTGTGTCAGCTATATATTTTTCGTTATATTCGGTCAATTTCTTCGCGTCTCATCGATTGCGCTATTAGTGCAAAGAAATGTTTTAATTGAAGAGCAAAAATAAAGTAAAAAACAAGATCAGTACTAATCACACATCAACATCAAATTCATAATGTCAAATTATACCCAATTTGAGTTATTTTTAATCATTTCTATAAGTCGCCACTGTTTCTATTTAATATATTGTTAAAAATGGAATTAAATAATTAAGCTTAAGAAAATATATGAAAATTGGCTCAAATTTAATGTATTATTTATTGAAGTATACGTTAATGTTACAAAGTTTACTTTGCAACTTATTTTGCAATCACAAAAATGGATTGATTTGTATTTTGACATAAACATGGAAATTAAAAATAAAAAAATGTTATTCAAAAATTGCCATTGCTTCTTTGATATCTAACAGTGAAAAATGATAATACAAATTACAATTAAGCGAAATAAGAAAAAGGAAAGCGAAGGCCGATTGCTACACAAGTCGCAATTTTTAAGTGAATAACAATCAATTTCGCTTGTAAAAGAATTTCGTGAAAATTGCTGAATGAAATATCCGAAGCACGCGTTTAATGAAAGCACCTGAAAGTGCGCGCGCGCGTGCGAATGCGAGAGGTTAAATAAAACAATAAAATTGTTTCGCAAGAAGCATTCTCTCCGAGGAACAATATTGCTTTTATTTTTCAAGAGATCTGCGCCATTTCTCTCGCCGTTTTATAGAAACGGGGTGTTCTTTCTTTCGCATACTTTCACTAAATGCGAGGCGAGATGCATACTCGATAAAACAACGGTAGTAGAAGGGAAGAGATCTGTTACCAGGTTGCCTACGCCCGAGAAGATACAGGAGAAATGCAATGAATTATAAACGAGATGAAAAGTAGATCGACATGGAGATCCGGTGGCATGCGCGTACTATAATATTTTACAATACAACTAACAGGCAATTCATTCTGATTCAAATCACGGAAATCGCTACAAGCTTACGATTGGAAATAGTGTGAAATGCCGACGACGTTCGGTAATCAAATTATGCTCGAGTAAGGAACCAAGAATTCAGTAAGCATGTTTGCGCGATCATCAGCGATTGTGTCAATTCTTTTTATACCCTCCTCTTCCTCCCGCGTTTACCAAACATAAAATACAGCCGGAGTGTTGAATCTCTCTGAGATTTCCGGAGGAAAGTAGTGTGAGGGAGTGAAGGAAGAGGATGCAGAGAAAAAGACAAAGATAAGTTGGAAATAGCCAACCTGAAAATCGCAATTTCTGCTCTTTTCATCGAGTCTCTTCTCGTCCCTTTCCCGAGCCTGATTCTGGTAATGGCGCTCTCGATCGATTGCTAGGGCAGATCGATGAGATCTATCGTCTTCAAGAACGCCCTTTGGTACGTCGCATCGTATTACCTTGTCATAATGCTAAGAGTCGATTTTCTCTTTTCGCGACATGAGACAGAGGAAACCACCGCGCGAACTGCCTTTGACGCTGGAAATATACCGGAAATGAGTCGGTTTCCTCGCAGTGACTAGGTATCAGCAGGCGCGTCTGTTGTGTCTGACGACATTTCCGCGTGTCGCGTGTTTAAAGGGTGTACATACAGACAACGAAACAATATTTTGTACCATTCCTGTAATGTCTAGAAACACTCAAGAATTCCAATACAAGGTAATCGGATGCCCCTACTAAGCTTTGCGATTTTTTCTAACGTTTTTGTCAAGTCCAAAATTGAAAATTAATAGTCATATTCAAAAGAGTTTTATTAACATTTCTGAATGTTAATAAAAAAATATAAGACATTTTTATATATTTAAATAGGTAAGTAATAGGCAGTAAAGATTTTAAAAAAGTATTTCGCGCATACGTACCTAATATGATTTATAATAAGTATATGTTTCCCACCTTTTCGTAAAAAAAAGTTAGAAAAGTGGAAAATAAAAATGTAATGTTATCTTTTTAAAATTATAAGTTCATTAACATATTGACATTTAGTGACACGTAAAAATGCACAAAACACTATTTTCCAAACAACAGACTTATCTACTTATTTATTTATCTACTTATCCATTTATTTCCATGACATTTAATAGATTAAAATACATTATAAAAATGAACGTGGTTATAATTCAAAACGTATAAAAAGAAGAGCATAAAAATCACCGCACAAGTTATAGTTTGTGATATTTAATTATCATTACATTAATTAAAACATTAGACGTTTCGGCCACAATCTGGCCATCCTCAGTAAATTCACAATATTCTTAAAACGCAGAGTTACATATAGCTGACATTAAATTCAACCGATATAATTATATAAACGTGTTCTTTCATATGTGAAGATGCTTCGTACAATAATGTTACACCGCCAATTGTCATATCACGAAAAGTGTAGAACGAGAATTTCCAGATTTTAATTTAACAAATTTGCGTATCATTAATGACTTCTAATCGAATGTAAGAATATACGAGGGGTGTTCAAAAAGTAAGTTTCCCTGCTCCGGGAAAAAAGCAAAACACAATTTTTAGGTTAAAGTAACATATGTATTTATTGTTTGACTTATAAACTATTTTTCTACATAGTCCCCTTGGACTTGAATACATTTTTTATATCTGTTCTGAAGTTTTGACAAACCTAGTTTATAAAAATCCGTGCCCTGTTTTTTAAAGAATAATTTAACAAAGTCTTTCACTTCATCATTTGAATTGAAGTGATGGCCACCCAAACTTTCCTTTAACTTAGGAAAAAGATAAAAGTCACTTCAAAAGTTCAATTCAAATGATGAAGTGAAAGACTTTGTTAAATTATTCTTTAAAAAACAGGGCACGGATTTTTATAAACTAGGTTTGTCAAAGCTTCAGAACAGATATAAAAAATGTATTCAAGTCCAAGGGGACTATGTAGAAAAATAGTTTATAAGTCAAACAATAAATACATATGTTACTTTAACCTAAAAATTGTGTTTTGCTTTTTTCCCGGAGCAGGGAAACTTACTTTTTGAACACCCCTCGTATATATAAGAATAGAATCGTTACCTATTTTACAGCAAAAAAATTATAATGATGAATCTCAAGTACATCCTTTGCACAGATGGAAATTTGTCGTGACATTGTGTGTTGTTATTTGTTATATCATATATTTTATCACTATTTATATATATGAGTCAAAAGTTAAGAAAATTCTAGAATTATTTATTAAGTGTGAGAGAGATCTTTCTTAAGAAGAGGCAGATAAACATCAGGCAAATCTTCAGTGTCACTTTGCTTATTGATACCACTTATTTGGCCTTTTATGTATATCATTTCAGAAATTCTTCTTTTCATTAATGATTGTTCTGTGTCTAAAATTCTTATGTTATCCCAATCCAATTCATGCATCTCATTCAACTGGTGACGTGAAACCACTGACTCGGAAGTGGATTTTCTTACGTCAGCCTTATGTTCTTTTATACGAATTTTTAGTTTCCTTTTTGTTTGGCCAACATAAGAAGATTCACAATTTAAACAATTAATTTTGTAGACTACTCCACGATAGTCATCCTTAAGCAAAGGATCTTTTCCAGTTTTTATAAATGTATTCATTTTATTCATAGGTTTATAAGCTATATTAAAGCCATGAATATATGAAAGTTTTTTGAATTTTTTAGATACTTTGCTTAAGTATGGTATCGTGAAAAACTTTTTCTTTGAATTAGCATTAGAATCACATTCGTTATTATTTTCCTCACGATTTTGATCTAAATTAGTTCTACTTTTCAAATTTTTTATTCTATTTTTTTATTGTTGAAAATATGAATTTAAGAGGATAAACATTACTTAAAAGAGTGTGAATTAAATCAGAGATGTTTTTTTCATGAAATTTTGAATGGGATAAAAGCAAAATTCTATCTAATTTCCCAATGATTACGCCCCTTTTATGTACGAACGGATGATTTGAAAAATAATTTAAATATCTCCCAGAATTAGTAGGTTTTTTTATAAATATCGAAGATAATTCTTCCTTCTTGTCTCATTAATTTTACGTCTAAAAAATTTATATCGTTTTCATCGCCAAAGTCAAAGTCATCTAAGCCTTTCATAATATGAGTTAAACAATTCCAGAACTCCTTCAACCTTGTCTTTATGCACTGCTAACACAATGTCATCCACATAACGGAAATAAAAAGACGAGATAATATTATTAGCAGTAATAATTTCTTGTTCTAAGTCTTGTAGAACTATGTTCGCTAAAATAGAAGACAAAGGAGAGAGAGATTTTGGCATGCCAAAAATCTGTCTAAATATTTTTTTGAATAGAATAAAAACCTTGGAAAGTAGAACTAATTTAAATCAAAATCATGAGGAAAATAATAACGAATGTGATTCTAATGCCAATTTAAAGAAAAAGTTTTTCACGATACCATACTTAAGTATGGTACCATACTAAAGTATCCAAAAAATTCAAAAAACTTTCACATATTCATGGCTTTAATATAGCTTATAAACCTATGAATAAAATGAATACATTTATAAAAACTGGAAAAGATCTTTTGCTTAAGGACCATCGTGGAGTAGTCTACAAAATTAATTGTTTAAATTGTGAATCTTCTTATGTTGGCCAAACAAAAAGGAAAAAAACTCGTATAAAAGAATCTAAGGCTGACATAAGAAAATTCACTTCCGAGATGTCAGTGGTTTCACGTCACCAGTTGAATGAGATGCATGAATTGGATTGAGATAACATAAAAATTTTAGACACAGAACAATCATTAATAAAAAGAAGAATTTCTGAAATGATATACATAAAAGGCCAAATAAGTGGTATCAATAAGCAAAGTGACACTGAAGATTTGCCTGATGTTTATCTGCCTCTTCTTAAGAAAGATCTCTCTCACACTTAATAAATAATTCTAAAACTTTCTTAACTTTTGACTCATATATATAAATAGTGGTAAAATATATGATATGACAAATAACAACACACAATGTCACGACAAATTTCCATCTGTGCAAAGGATGTACTTGAGATTCATCATTATAATTTTTTTGCTGTAAAACAGGTAACGATTCTTACATATTTCGATTAGAAGTCATTAATGATACACAAATTTGTTAAATTAGAATCTGGAAATTCTCGTTCTACACTTTTCGTGATATGACAATTGGCGGTGTAACATTATTGTACGAAGCATCTTCACATATAAAAGAACACATTTATATAATTATATCATACGACGATTGAATTTAATGTCAGCTATATGTAACTCTGCGTTTTAAGAATATTGTGAATTTACTGAGGATGGCCAGATTGTGACCGAAACGTCTAATGTTTTAATTAATGTAATGATAATTAAATATCACAAACTATAACTTGTGTGGTGGTTTTTATGCTCTTCTTTTTATACGTTTTTAATAGATTATTTAGAATCCATCCGAAGTAACAAAAATATCAAAGAAACGTTATGTTGTATCGATGTGTGTATCCTCGGTATTCCTTAATTGATCATATTATTTCTATCTTATAAAGAGTATTTTCTCTTCGTGACGAAAATATAAACTAAATACAGTATTATAAAGTACAAATACAAGATTATAAAATAAACTATGAAAATTAAAAATCATCCATAGTTATAAAAAGCAATTATTTGCTTATGATATATTACATTACCATGACATTTCGCATTTTGCTTTATTAACAGAATAAACAAACTGAACAATAAATTGATGCAATCGAGTTAGATGCCTGCACAACTTATTAGTGTTATCTGTTGAATTTACAGTGTAATTATTTACAAAAAACGAGTAGGGTGTTTTGAGTACACATCCATTGAGTATATAGTACAGTTACCTTATATTTTTATTTTATTTTCGTAATTGTTTCTTTAATTATCATACAAAAAAAAGGATTTTATTGAAGCTTCTAAAAATTTAGCGGTCGTATACACGTCATTTAATCTTAAACTTTCATAAACTCAGTATTATTTGTGCACATAATACGCAGTGTTACACTGTTGTTTGCACGATTGTTCCATATGAGCTATAAAACTTTTGTATTTAAGGAAACATCTACGTCAGATGATAGCTCTATGAATCCGTATAACAAAGCAAACTAACCAAGACTCCTTATAAATCAAAGAATTGGAAAGGATGCGGGCAGTAGAAGTCAAGCACAGAAGACGTCACGCAAATAATATATCTATGAAGTGTGAAACTTCTTTATTCATTGAAACGCGCTTATATGTTTCACTTTGAGACAACCTCCTTAGAGACAACACAAACTAACATAAATAAATTATAAATAGAGAGTAAGTGTAAGAATTGCGATGCAAGTTATGTGAGACAGACGTGTAGACAGCTGAGATCAAGAATCACGGAGCATAAAAACCACATCCGATGGAACACCTCTACTCGTCATAACGGAGCATCGGTCACAAGAGAGTCATGATTTCGATTGGAACAACATTATAATATTGAACGAGGAGCCTCACTACAGGAAGAGATTGATTTCGGAGATGATATTCATCAGGAGACAGACGCACGAACTCAACTTGCAGACGGATATGGAGAGGCTTCCCAAGGCCTTCTCTCCCGACCATAGACATATAAAGGCTAGAGTTGTTGTTATATCTAGTCAGTCAGTGTCGTTCGTACACAGTAATGAGTCTTTCTGGCACGATTTTTTATTACTTTCCAATTTTCATTTTCATGGAATTGATTAGTGTTTTAATGTTAAATTTTTTCATTTGTAATCTTGAATAATACTAGCTAAAACTAAAAGTGACTCACTGTGTCTGATACTGACTGGCCAAAATATCAAGAATCGGTTTTTGAATAATTCATAGTAATGTTTGCAATATAGTTTATTTATGATCAAAGTGAGCGTCCCTATTTTCGGAATAATTAATTATAATCTTAAAGTTTTTGATAAATTAATTTTTCATATTCTCTATTCCGATATTTCCATCATTTTCTTATTTTCATTTATTTTTCTTTTTTCTTTTTCTTTTACTCGTTTTGGGTTTAATTTTGACATTTAAATTCTCGAGGTAGGGGAGTTCACTATGACAGGATAATTTTTATTTACAATTTATTTATGTTAGTTTGTGTTGTCTCTGTGGAGGGCTAAAAAGTGAATCGAAACATGTAAGCTTTAGCGTTTTAGTGAATAAAGAAGTTTCACACTTCATAGATATATTATTTGCGCTTGACTCCTACTGCCCGTATCCTTTACAGCTCTATGACTTAAAAAAAATATAAGTTTTTGTTAACTTTTTTTCGATTTAATATAAAATTTATTGCAACAGAAATTTTGCGTCTACTTTAATCCTGTAAAAGGATTTTTTGTTTTGTTCAGTAAATTCGAAGATTTATATCGATTTGCAAAGTCCCGACAATTTGATTACTCCACAGCATCGCCATAAACTAATTACTACAAAGTTTTAAAATCTTTTTGCAGTATTATCATAATGTAAACATTCTACATAATTATTTTAAGAATTGATAAAACAAAATTATTTTCAAATAAGGAAATAATCAAAATCAGAGCAGAAAAATAATTCTAATAAAATTATTTTCAGATCTGTATCTAGCTAAATTTTTAAATACAGCAAAATTGTTCTTTCCATGCAGGGCTGCGATTCATGTTTATATTGAGTTAAATAACATTTTGTTATTTTTATATAATTTCTATATATATCGAAATGTAAATCAATCCATTTCTGTGATTACTTTCAAAATAAATATCGTTCATATTAATATTTTAGTACATACTAAACTAAGAATCAAATTTAATACATTTTTTTGAGTTAAATGGTTAATTTCCTTTGTTTTAATCAAATTAAAGGCAATAAGAGAATAGGATTGGGCACTACAGACAATATTAACATCTTAAACATACCTATCGAAATGTTTCCTTAAGCTCATAATATCTTATCCTACTTTATATTGGAGCAGTGGCGACATGTACAAATGATTAAGAATAACTCAAATTGAATGTATTGTAATTAAAAATTACGAATTTAATGGTGTTGTTTAACTTTAAAAAACATGATAAAATGACTCTAAGAACGTAAACTGGATCGAGCTCAGAACCGATATGAATTAAAATACATGACACATACAAAAACGTAATACAGTAAAACATAAGCAGTAAGAAAATTGTTAATATTGAATTTGCTACTAACTTTAAGGTCTCTATGATTAGCCTATTCGCTTACTGCTTACGTCTTACTGCGTTTTTGTGTATACCATGGGCTGCACCACGTAAACTTCTATCATGTTGAAGAAAAAAAGATAGGAATATGATAGAAATATTTGCGTTTGTGCTAGTACACGCAAACTCTGATAATGTAACGCACGTCATGTTACGAAAATATCGGCATCATCTACAACAGAAATAAACGGAGAACGTGATCATAGTAGATGAAACGCGATATATTGTATATAATATTTCTTCTTATTCGACTGTTTCTGCGACTTTTGCGAGCTGCGCGCGCGCGCGAGCGAGAGTCGACGAATGCTATTCAAGTTAAATGGATTCCGAGCTATTCGCTGCCGTTTTCTCGAAAATGTCGCCGAGGAGACGATGGTGGAGACGTTCTTTTCTTTCTTTTTTTCTCATTCGAGCGAGAAACTTGATGCTTTGGGAGTCACGTCGATCGAAAGCCACGAGCTTTTCTTAGAACCGAGGACCGACTGTCGCTGTTTGACTTTCGCGTTTCGAAAGCCATCGATCTGAATGCCGAAAAAGGGAAGCTCTCCCGAACGTCATTCCCTCGTTCATGTATTACAAGAATGAAGTTATATACGAGCTGCTTTAAGGAAGTGACAGTCACGCGTGGAGTCTTGTCCGGGAAACTTTGAGTCCGGAAGCACTCGTCGTCGCCTCTCTGCGCTTTACGACGATTATCACGAGAACGCTATTAGACGTGGCAAGCGACTACACCGGACAGCTTTCTAACGCGTTTGCTCTCGGGGCTTTCAACGAGAAAGCGTTAGTAGTTTGCTGACTGTCGTCATGGGTGGCGACTGAGGCGGGTATTGGCAAAGTGAATCGCGAGGGTCCGGTACGTCGGAAATTCGCTTTGACTAACGTGGCGTATGCATAAAGACGGCAACGTTGAGAGAATTTATGTATGTATTGTAAATTTTGCGATATTTTCATTATTTTCTTCGCCTTACTCTGTAAAATCATTTGAGATGTCTGCTATCCAATTGAATTACATACGTTTATTTTCCAAATAAGCACGCAATGCAATATAGTCGTTTAAACAACATCGCATTATTAGGATCTTCATAGCTTCAAAACTATTAAAAGTTTTACTTTGGTTACTTATAGTTTAACCGAAAGTCTGATATGTCGAATATAACGAACATGTTTCAACTTAAAGTGGCTAAATATGGTTACAATGCAGATAGTAGAGAACTATAGATTAAAAATTAAATTGCGATCGAAATTATACATTGAAGTTTCTGCAAACATGCAGATTGTAAAATCGAATAAAAACAGACAATATAAATAATTAATTTAAGATGTCTATACGTATTTTAATCGAAATAATTTTAGTTTCACATTACATGCGATTAAAACTTAAAGCGGATATAAAACTAGTTTAGATTTGCGAAAAGCGTCTCTTATTCGCTTGTGCCGATGTACTGGACAATAAATAACTGCACACTGTGTCGCTTCTTTAAACCTTAAAAGTCCGTAATGCACTTTGAAATTATATCAAAGTGAAATTGCACGACCGTTATTTCACGACTATGTCCAAAGATATGCTTTGTAATGGAAGAAACGCTGCGGCCCTTTGAAACCGTTGTGAACACTCTTCAGTAGCGCCAGTCACTTTTGTCATCTCTCTGTCGATGCCGCTTTATTATGAGGAACGACAAATCGCATTTGCGAATAAGAAGACTGTACCAAGTCATTTAACTTTGTTCAGCATTACATCAGATTCAAGAACGATTCTTGCTCTCAATTTCGTCCACGTTTTGTTCCGCTTCGAAGAAATTTATTTAAACGATTTGATAATACGTGTGTATAAATGATATTAATAAATAAAATCGATATTAATAAGAGTAAAATTTACATCATTTGAAATCTCTTAATTACATTAATTTTTTAAAGTTATCTAAGTTTAAAACCGTCCTATTTGAAATATAGAATGCAACTGAACCTTCACTATCGATTGATAAAGGAAGTCTTTTTTATCTATACAATTTACAACTTTAGTATATATAATTAATCGTAGAGATGTATTAATTATTTAAAATTTTTTGGGGAATGATTACATGTAACTTTTTCTCTAGGGCAGAAACATGAAAAGTAAAAAGTTTGCGATTTTGCAAAATCGTGCAATTCTCCTAACCATAAAAAAGTGAAATTATTCACGTAAATTTTTTCGCTATGAATTGTGGTGATGGAAAGACGAAAATTTAAGGAGTTAAAAAATATTTTAAAATTAGAATAATGTCCGTTTCTATCAATATAGATTAATTTTAATTTCGATTCGATTTATTTTTTATTCTGTTTTAATTCTAAGAACTAAAAAAATAAAGAGTTAAACCAAGATTAAACTATTATACAAAGAGGAAAACGGGCTTGTATATATGTAGCTTGTCCGTGGGCATATGTGTTGTTCTCCAATAAATTCTTATCTCGTAAGGAAGATTATTATGTTGAGAGAAATACGAACGGACTATGACTAAATGGCATTTTCTATTTAAAAAAAGAAGAAGCACAGTCTGCGAAGTCTGAGCAGAAGAAGTCTAAGTTATAATATTATATATAATCGCTAAAAAAAAAGTTTTACGTGAAATTACATGATTGACTCCCAGATTCA
>JAANIC010004582.1:120991-163287 GCA_017607545.1 Acromyrmex charruanus
TGTAATTGAAGGTTAATATAATCGCTTCTAAAAGTTTGTCATTCAAAACATCGCATAGAGATTCATAGTCATAATAGAAGCGTCTGGAGCGAACGACACTAATGAAGTTTACTAATTGTGAAAGATATTCAAATTATCCAGTTTCGTTCGCAAAGTCCTGCTGCACGAATAAACCGCGGCATGGCAATGCGATGCAGCTTTGATTGCTTCCCAAGTCAACTAAAGCGAATACAGTTATCCTTTGTTCGAAGTCGTAGTGCCACGGGCGATGTCAGGGCCCTATCTATCGATAGGTCGGTATTTATAGCCGACCCGTATTTCATTTAGCCGAAACTATCAGCGCTTTGTCGGCGGATCCCGGTCAGGCTTAATAAAGCCTATGTTGCTTGATACCTTTGTTTCTACCGCAAGGCAATGGCGCGCTAGAGCGACCCTGGAGCCTACGGACACGGGTTGTCGTGATAATCTCGTGATTGCCCCCAGAGCGGCAATTACATCCTCAACATGAGACCATATGGGATCTCAAGATTACGTCTCTGTACTGCCAACCACAGCCCCGTTTCGCCACACGCCGCTCGCACCGCTTACACGGAGTAATGTTTGTTACGCGGAAACGTTGGCGTAACGTTCCTGCTATTGTTAAGCCACTGTGCCGTTTGTGTAAAATAACAAGCCTCACTGTTCTCGCCCCGGTAACGAGTCCCAACTTTGGAATAATACAGCACACGTTAATTCACCGTGTTCCGTACGCCACGCTGTGCCGCGCTGTAGAAAAGCAAAATTTCTCCATATTATACTGGAATTTTTCGATCGTATTGACATCGCGCATGATAAACAAACGGGTGAGTTTCAAAAACTAAAGCAAATGGATTTTTATATGTACGGGATTTTTATATATCTTGTTATATATACGTGAGATGATTTTTAAAAGTTCTTTCAAATCTCTTGGAATCTCTTTAAAATATTTGGAAATTGCTGCGTGCGAAACATAAAGAAACGTACGAACAAGATACAAGAAGTAACAAGAAATATATTTTTAGACTGGAGATATTTTGAGTCAGGTATCGGAGTTCAAATAATTTAAGCAAAGCATCATTTTTACAGTTGATATTTTGGAGCGATCGTGAAATGTGATATTTGATTTAGTTCCGGAAGGAAACTTGAAGGTGTTAGTTCCGGTAACTGTATTCTCGATACACATTCAGTGTCTATGGACTATGAGCTACAAAATTTTATTTCATTTTAGTCAGAGCAATGCAGTCTTTTCTAAGCCTCATCTGCGAACTCTGAGGAATCAACATGTATTGCACACTTTCAATACATCGAAAAACGAATATCCGTACTATATAAAAGGATGTTAAAAAAATCGGATTTTTAGATCCCCTACAAAATCTTAATTAATCATAAAAAGTTATTGTTTGGATCTACATAAAATAATAACAATAGTTTTACATCCCAAAAATGCGGTGGAAATAGATTTATTTGTTGTTACATTTATCAAATGGGCCCATGAAGTATTACATATATGTAATACTTCATTGCATGAACTATTACATATAGAGGATTTAGTAGCTTTGTGACAATTGCCAAGACTCATTCTAATTTTTTTAATTTTATTTGCATTGCTCAAGTGATCCATTCGCTTTGCGAACAGGGGGATGTTGGACACAACGGATAGTTTTTCTTTTTTATGTTTTAACTAAAACGTCATATTAATGTTCAAGTTTTTAATTTTTTAAATTTTATTTCAAAGTTAAGTCCTTTAAGAAATTTATGAGAATAAAAATGGTTTCTGATCTCAATTTTAATTGTATCATTTTTTCTTTTCAACCTTCACATATCCGCGCTGCCCCGGCTTCCCCTACGTAAAACGCAAAAAAATTAAAAAAAGAAAAATATTTAAAAAAGATGAAAAATAATGAAGACAGTGATCACCACATCCTTGCCATTATCTTTGGATTTGGCTGAGAGTGATCAAATAGACCATTTTTATCAGGTGAATCAAATAATTACCAATTGTCTGGTATTCACCATTTTTTCAAAATTTTTTTTAATTTCAATTTTTTTTTAATTCTACTTTAGCAGTGCGCAATAGAAGGTATCAAAAGATAGCGCATTTATTTTATTGTGTATGAAATATATTAAAATGTAACTTTAATCGAGCAACATCCAACATTTTGGATCGGTTATTTTAAATTTGCCATCAGTGATTCCATTTAATTAATAAATTCGTAATAAACTTATCGCCTTACATAGCACGCTCAGATTTTGATAAAAAATTTGATTACTGCAACTCTATACGTATAAAACTGAATACCGATGACCATTTTAGATTTCCTATTCTGCATAATTTCCCGTACTTGACAACAGAATCATGATGAACGACCCTTCTCTAAGTATCAATCCTTAAGTACCAATTATCATAAGAAACTTTTGCAATTCATCCGATTTATGGTAAGTTCTAATGTGGTATACAAAAATTCAACTTACAAAAGGAAACACACATAACATCAAAAAAATCTACTTTCTCCTCATTTTTGGAATGTAAAACTATTTTTACTGTTTTTCAATAGTTTTTAAAACTGTTAAAACTTAAAAAAAAGTTACCATCCCACAGGTCTTTGGTTTGAATCCCGCCGAAATTCCATATGTTTTCAAAGATATATAAATACATGCGTATAAATGTTCGGCATATCGCAAACATAATGAATATATGATGTAAATATGAGGAAAAAAGTATTTGATTTTTTATTTCTTATATTTACATTATATTTGCATTTTGATATCTAGGTGTTAATCGGCAAGTAGAATCCCTATTGGAAACTATACACTTTACATTTACTTCACATAGAAAACTATTACGGATGAGGATTTATCGATTCAAAACTATAGAACTTTTTTCTATATTCTTTATAGTAAATTTTAAGCAAGGATACTTACTATTCAGCGACGTTTACGTGTTAAGACAATCAGAGAAATTTGTAAATTCCTATAACAATGCGAACGTAAATATTCACGAAACAAACTCTCTTGAAATTCTCTGTGATCATAAAAACATGAAAAATATGTACGACAAATAACGACAGCTGGAAAAGTTAATGAAATTAATTTTGTAGAAATACTGATGAGATAAGAGAAATGCATGTTAAAATAACTTTAAATATTGCAAACGTAACAAGATCGATTGCATAATTTAATACTCAAGACTCGCTAGAGAGGAGTCAGAATTGAAAAACAGCATATATTGAGTTACTTTTAGATAAAACCTATTCGCAGTATATATTTTTACTATCGTTAGGGTTGCACATGTCGTGTTAATTACTCCTTTGATCTTCTCGATGGCAATTAAGACATTAATTGCGGCCGGACACTGATTTCCTGTGCACCCTTGTGGGTGACGACGTCTGCGCGTCTTTACGTCCGTTAACGAAGCGACACTTGCCAAAGCTATTTCTTTACCGTCTCGCGTAATTTTGTTTGATCATAGTTCGGTGATAAATGATACCTTAAAAATTATGAAACTCGCACGAAGAAAAGGAAGTAGTCATGTAAAAAAAGTAGTCATAATAAATTAAGATGTATGGAATATTTTATGCGACTTTAGCGATTAATATATACATATTAATATATCATAAAAGAATGACGTTGAGAAATAAAACTATCTCTATTTTCAGGAAACGACCGAATTGTCGAGAAGTAGACCGCGATCGACATCGAGAAACGAACAAGGAGTCGTAGATAGAATACCTCCTCCACTTGTCGAACAATGGCGTATCCTTTCCATTCACAAAAAACATCATGACATGGCAGTCTCCGTTTTGCGTTATTAGCGTTATTCCGAGAGACTCTCGTACAATGGTCCTCCGCAAGGACCGTGAAAAGCATGAGCGATGAAAATACGGGGCAGAAACGAATCTATATGGAACTTACGAAACTCGAGTTTCATCTATCAAGTAAATTCTGTTCAGAATAATTTAGTTTCTTGAAGATATATACATGGCGTATCGTTTAAAATAGGAGAAGAAACACATTTACCTTCTAAAGATTTTAAAAAATTTCAAATTTTTAAATTCAGCATTTGAAAATTAATTCTCTGAATTAAGAAGATATGATTGTAACTTTCTGAGAGAAACTCAGAGAGCTTACGTTTCTTGAGATCGTCAGAGATTGAATGCAATGTTAGAAGAACGTTTAATTAACCAGTGCTTTGACCTAGTGCTCGCTTTGTTAACTTGGTGAATTGTCGTTGTCGGTTTGAGGGAGAGAACCCAAGTTTTTTGTCTTTCTTCTCTCGGCGTGCGGAGTTTTGCGTCGTTGCCGACCAATTTCTCGTTTTCTCGAGACGTCTACTCGATGGTAAGAAAACGCGTCGAGTGTCTTATCATGCGATAATGTGCTGCATATATGTACAATATATTCCGGGAATATGTATACATGTGCGCGACTTGGATACCTGAAAGCACATTCATGAACTCGAATGAGCCTGTGAACGAAAACGTCAAGCCTGTTTATCCGACACGATATAAAAGCGTACGCGAGGTACCAAACGGCGTCGGTAGTTGTAAACTTCGTAACTACGTGGCTCCTGTAGCAGCCACGGCAGCGGCTCGATTATTTATGTGAAGTGAGGGCTCGTTTGCTCGGCGAAAAGAAGCTTTAAACGCGGCAACATAATTCGAAAAGTTAATAACTTCACAGTGGAAATAGTCGCTTCGCGACTGCACAACCAGGATGTATTTTATTTAAAGAGAACATTTCAATAACGAAACAATTATGTAAGTGTAAGAGAAAACAAGGATTACAAGGATCTTGTCCTTTCCTTTTCCGAATTCTTTCTATTAATGCGTGTGATTGTATAAAATATGTATAACAGATAATTGAAATTGCTTAAATTTATTTTCACTAAGTAACTTGCGCTGATGGATTCTTTTTGCAAATTTTTCCAATCTGAAGTTTATTTCATTGAATCTCGGTATCGCTATTGTGAGATTTTTCAATTATCGGTTTCATAATTGAGACGTTTCTATATCGCGTCATGTCTTAGCGCCGAGAAACTACCGTGTCTCCAGATTCACTCAGATTGTGAATGCAAGATGTTTGCAGCTGTACCACCTCCTCATTTCCCTCAGTTCTACTTGTGCCTCGAATTGCAGTTGCGCAAATTGGCTTATGAAAGGCATACCGACGCTGCACAAATGTGTATTGTTGAATTTGACTACGCGGTTCATCTTGACGAGAATGCCGCGCGGCACTCATGTAGACGTACGCTCTCGAAGAAAAATAAAAGAAGAAGCCACTTCTTTTTAGAGCGCACCGCAACATGCATAGAAAAACTCTTACTGGCTCTTGGTAAGTGAACCGTGAAATTGAGATCTTTTACACTGCTATACTAGCGGAAAGCTTTGTATAAGCTCGTTGCTCAGTGGTCCGTCTTTGTTTTCGATACACGACATTGATCAGATTAAAATTCAACTACGAAAACCGTGATACGCTCTGTAAACATGGAAAATCAGTCAAGATATAGAAGTACCACGAATGTATAATGACGATTTTGCAAAATCAGTTACATGCAAGTTGCAAAGATAATAAATAAGTGCAATAATCCATACTTTTTAATTTTATTTGCTTTATAATTTAAAAAAATACGAGGAAACAAGAAAAATTATTCGATAATTTATCGATTTTAATTATGAAAATTATTTAATTTTAAAGGGATATTTTAGATATTTTTTAGACAGAGCGCGAAAATGTCCTATTCCTGAGAATTTTTTTTAAAGAAAGTTGCTGCATATATTTTTTTACGCTTTTACACATTTTCTTGTACATATTTAGTAAATATCTACAAATTTAATTTACTTATGTTACGTGAATTTAAAAATAAAATATAAAAAAACATGTGTCGGCAGTTGATATGATTATTGCCTTCCAACTGTAACAAAAAATTCAGAAAAATTTAAACAAATTATAAAAAACCAAAGAAACCACACTTGATGTTCGTGCTGTACAATATTTAGATATTTATAATAGAATAACAATTATTAATTTATACAAACATATATACAAACATGTAAACATATACACACATTTCTGTTAACAATCAACTAAGAAGGATGTCGTTCAGAGGGATCTTTATCATTATGAATTTTTTACATTATATTAAGCGAATCATCAAAATCTATTGATACATTCTATTATTAATAGAATAAAAAATTTTACATTTGAGTCACAAAAAATAACAAGATTATGTTCAAGCGTAACATTTTAAACTTCATGCTGTTACTACATTGACTAAGTTCTCCACAAAGGATTATGGATTAATTCAATTGGACATTTGTAAATGTGTGAAGAGTAGGAATCTCGTTGTGATCTCAATCTTAAGAAGAATTTGAAGTTTAAAATAGCGTTAAGTTTTATTACATTGAAGAGGACCTGATGTGAAAAGGTCGAAACATTTGTTGTATGTATGTTTGCATAATTATTATTCTATTATAAATACATAAATATTGTACAGCACGAACACATCAAGCATGGTTTCTTTATCTTTTTATAATTTAATTGTTTGAATTTTATTTGTTGAAATCTAATACATTGTATTTAATTTTAAACTAGGAAAAATAAAAAATATTCTAAACTGGTAAAATATATTAATATATAAATATTATATATTTTACATAAAATTAATCATTTCAATTGTCATGTAGAAATAATGTTTAAATATATTTTTATAACAAACAACTTGATAAAAATATTGTTTAAATATAATCAATGTAAAAGAAAGTTGAGAAATTTAATGATATAAATAAAAATATATAGTAATTAAGAGCGATGATCTTATCCCCATATTTTCAAATTCTCTTGAGGTATCGTAATTTCAAGAAATGTGAGAAAAAAAAAGAAGTTAATCAGAAATAACTATATCGGTTTTAATTAGAAAAATAATATAATTTTAATAAATTTGTTAGCTGTGTATATATACATGGATCCAAAAAAAAAGTTCAAAGATTTAATGATATAAAATACTTAATCCTTTTACTTCTTTTTAGATTATTTTATATAATACAGAAGCGGTTTCAATATCGCGCCAATATGCACTCTTTGCAAAATTTTCTTTACAGAATAAATTTCATGGTTGCTTTTTTCTTGCTATTATGTCAAGAGTGCTTATTCTTTCAGCTTTTAAGGGCGAAGCGACTCTAGCGGGATATAACGCGTTCAATTAAGCACGCGCGTAAAAGTGTATCACGATTCCTCGGCGAGAGGAGCTTCTCTCGAAAGCTTCCTCTTTGAAAAATGATTACTCTGTCCGAAGCGTTCGTAATTAGTACTCAGTTCCGTGAGACGCTCAGCACGATTTGCCAGACCCAGTACTTTAAGTCGTTTGAAAATCTACAAAGTACCCTTAATGAAGTTCCCAGCATCGTCTTCGACGTCAAAGGCAGGACAATGGACAAGGACAACGAAGGTAGACGAGAGAATAGGGCGGTATTTACTTCATCCATGCTCTTCGCGCTTTCTGTGTGGATATATTCTCTACCTCGCGTTGCATTGCAAGTCGATAAACCGTTATAATAGCATGCATCTGTTTGAAAATTACAAGCCAGTATCTGCAGGGACTACAGTGCACTGGAACCACCTTTCCGAACCGCCCATAGTGTCTGGTTAAGAGTTTCATTCTACGGAGCGAGAAACCGCTCAGCGATCCGCTGGCTAATGTCACGGACTATAAATCGTCGCCGGTGAAATTAGATTCGGCGGCAAGTTTATCGAGAAATATGATAGCGACTGAGGATCTCAGATTTATATCCGATTGAACCGGCTTTTAATTTAATCATGTCACGCATATTTCAAAGCGGTTTTTTATATTTTTTTTTATATTACATGGAAAAAACGATTTCACTGAAATATCTAAAAATTTAGTTACATTCAGATCTGAAAACAATTTTATTAAATCATTAAAATAATTACATAAGAAATTTAAAGCATGATCCTGCAAAAATTTTGACAGCAATCAGTGTTTAAGCATCTTACTACTATTAGATTCAATAGAGTAATGGAGTAACTCAATTCCTTAGTTAAAAATATTTTTTATTCTTTTTAACTTTCATGTACATCAAAATGTAAATCAATCTATAATTAATTTCAACGTAAATAACGTCCATACGCATATATTTAGTAAATAATAAATTAAATTTGAGTCAATATATTTTCTCGTGTCAAATTATATAACTGTATTGTTTTAATTAAATTAACGTATTAAGTAGAAGCAGTGACAACTTATGGAACAATAAAAAAATAACTTAAATTGGATGTAATTTGAGGTATTATACTCTTTAAATCTCGTGGAGTGAAATCAGCTCACTCAAAAATGAAAATTTAACCTGTCTTAAAAAAAGAGTGAAAATCTGCCACTTTTGAACCTCGACTGGCAGTATTTTCACTTTTTTTTTTCAAGGCAGGCTAAATTTTTAGTCTCTTCGAGTGAGATCTCACTCCACGAGATTTAGAGAGTGAATTTAACAATATATATATATATATATATATATAAAATTATTTCGATGATCTAATAAAATTATAATTATTTTTAGGTTTTATTTTGCTAAATTTTTATTTTGCTAGAGAGATTTTTAGAGAAAAACTTCAGCAAAATTGTTTTATCCATGTAGATTTTAACATATTTCTTTGCTAAAACAAATATAATTTGTTTTAAATATCTGTATTAGTGCACAAGTCTAATAAATTTCTCTTTAACGGTATGCTAAATCTGCTTAATTCATTATAATTATAATTGTTTTCTTCCAGAAGTCTAATATATGAATCTTGCGAGAATCTCCAAGTTTTCCTCCTTCTGTCCCTCGTCGCAGTCTCTGGCGACGTTTCCTTTTCAATTCGGGAACGTGGGAAATAATGCAAGGACAGGACGATATACGCCTCACGACCGTTTAACCATGGCGAGAACCCTAAATGACGCGGCGCGATTAGCGAATGACGTTGTCGGCACAGCTTCCGTATCCTGATAGGCGCGCATGTAAAGCCTGATACGACCGTTCTGGGACCAATCTCTCGACAAGAAACAACGCATTCCATCGCGAGTGCTGGCCTTTGTTTCGTTAATCTCAACCGTAGCTTGTAGATAAAGCCGAGACCCGCTAGTTACTCCGTTCCTCGAGGTCGTTATGTCGAACTGCAGCGACAAGAAAGAGACGACATGCATGCATATATGTATATACAGCATTTATATACACGTACACATGTATAATATATCGGACGAGAGGTACATAAGCCCGGGACATTGTTATGCCGTTGGTAACCTCCTATTCAAAGCACTCACCCTCCGACATCGACCCTCTCCTTCGTCACCTTCGCCGGATTGATCGTCTTATTAACCGCGTCCGCATCTTGAAGCTTCGTGAAACTGTCTTAAAAGTTTTGTGAAGCGTGACGGTTGAAGGATTGCATCTATTTATAGTTCGTAAGCGGCTGATTCATTTCATGTTCGAAGTCAACGATAAAATTTTAAAATGTGCATGAAATTTATTTGTTAGATCCTTATCAGATAAGTTTCCTTTTTTAGAAAAAAATTATTTCGCTTTATTGCAAAAAGATTTAAAGGTGCATATATTGTTACGAGCATTATAATTATTTCTAGTCAGATTCGATATTGAACTCAATTATCCGTATTCTTACAATTTTTCTCTTGAGCTAGTGAACTGCCATTTTCGACGACTGACGGTGCTCGACTACTGGAATTGGTGATAATATGCAAATGCTTATAACTCGGAGTTCCCTTCAGTCGTTTCTACCGCAGCTATATACACTCAACGCAGTTGCTGCTGCCATTGAATTTTCAGTATTTTTGTAGCTAGTCCGATTCTTGGAATTTTTCCAGTCACCAAGTATTTTATGAAAATTGCAGTCCGTTCTCGCGCGTACAGATCGAAGAAGATTTCCGAGGAATTCGCGATTTCCCGCTCGCATGTTACGTCACTCTAAAAACCATTTAAACCTATGTGCCTTCTCAATTTCGGTATCAATATAAAAGCCTTTTCGCGCAATCGAATCGAGTATGATTTAGGCTAATTCTACAATGTGCTGTTTGTTTTCTGTTTCTTGCTATTTGTCTCTTATCTTACTGACCAAAAAGACAAGAGCCAAACAGAGACAAACAGCAAGAAACAGGAAACAAAGAGGACATTGTAGAATTAGCCTTAACGTCACTTTTGTTTACTTTTAACTTTTCCTATTTCTTCGCGAAATAATTCCGTGTTCATTTAGCCCGTATTTATGCGAAAATTAACGCATCTAGAGCAATATGGAGATTTCAGACTTATAAGCTTTTCCTTTCCTGCATTACATAATTTCTCTTTTTATTTGTAACTAATATTTCTTTTTTCTATTAACAAAAAATAATTAAATTTAATGTTGTAATCGGCGATTTTGTCATCAGTTCTAAATATTCTTAAAAAAAAAAAAAAAAAAAAAAAAAAAAAAAAAAAAAAAAAAAATTCAAAAATTGATATGCGAATATGCGTGTTCGATAAAAACGATGAGAAAAAAATACGTCATCGCTCATATCAATTAAGATTTAATAAAACATTCATGCTTCCCTCTCTCTTTCTTTTTTATCAGTAAATAATCAATAATCGAGTTCCTTTTACTCGGAGCATAATTATATTTCCTTCAACTTCCCGTGAACGAGACGAGATGAGACGCGACGGGACTTCACATCAAGTTGTGTCGATCGCAGCTCTCTTTTCACGAGGCAACATCTCGATAAAACAGGCTGCGGAAAAGTTCATTCGGTACTTTCGCGTGCTTTAAGAGCCCTTTAATGGTCGCTAAAGGGAGCTTACAGAAAGAAAGTTACCTCGCTTAAATCCAATCTTTTTGCGCACGAAGGAGCGCATTCATCTCGCGTATGAATCCCGAAGATCATCATCATCGGCATCGACGATGATGACGGAGACGGAATTCTTAATCGACAATGTCGAGGCGGTTCATTACGGCGATTGATCAATGATTGCAACCGCGATGGGGTAGTAAGTTGCGAGAGGCTCAATTCTCTTAGGCTTCGGGTTCGCCGTGCTACATCGCGCCGCATCTCGTTACAATGCCGTTACTGCCGAAATGTTTTTTGCTCTCAACGTTAACAAAACGCGAAGAGAGAGGAAAAGAGAGAGAAATTTAATCGGATCCACCTTGCACGTCTACACAAGTAAATCGTTGCACTGCACAAATTGCTTTTTTTGCACAAGCAACATGCAATGTAAGTGTGCAATGAAGATCGCAAGTGTGTTGTGTAAATTCCCGAGTCCTGCTTATAATGAATTTGACGAAAATCGACATACAGAAGTTTTATCTTTATATATTTTCTGAGGGGTATACGTGTATGCAGTAATAAAATTAAACAATTGTTTGCAATTATCTTAAAAATGTCAAAAAGCCATTTTCTGATTTAAAAAGATGTGTTACTTAATTTAGTAGGCAAAAGAATTATTATTTAAACAAAATAAGAAAATAACTTTTATATAAAAATTATTTTCTAATTTTTTAAGAAGGATAAGAAAAAAAATGAATTTTATAATAACTTAATCATTTAATTAACTGCTTAATTGTGAAAGCATTCAAAATATAACTTTTTCTATTCATAGATAGTTCTCCATATTAGAGTTTGTTAGCCAAACAATGGCTCTATTCACTGCACAGATTTAATTTATAAAAACAACATGTAAATGCGCTTTAATTGTTGAAGATATATGGAAATGTAGTTTTAATTTTCGGAAATAATCGGAATTATTCCTTGTTATGAAATAATTTTGTTTTCTGTGAATAAATATTTTATTAATTTCTAAGAATTAAATGCATTAATTTATCTAGAAACAAATGATTGAAAATTGTAACATTCAGTTTATTTTCTGCTAAATGAGAATTCGCGTTTCAATTTTTTGAGACATACAGAAGTATCTAAATACTTCTTGTCTTACAGAGATAAAACGTGCGAATGATTTGACAATCGTGGTCGTCTAGTGATGGCAATATCTACTTTAATGTTTGCCACTTCAAGAGCAGCTAATCGACTCTTTGAAATTTCGAAACTGGAAGATGCTTGGCGATGCTTGGATGTTCTCGTTTCTATCACACGATAGCCAAAATCTAAGATTCAAATATATGTCAATAGTAGTATTCTGTTTTCTGTTAGTAACATTCGTAACACTACTTTATGTAAAAATATTAAGTGTAATAATGGTAAATAAAGGTATGTGTATTTAAATAAAAAGATATTTTTTTCAATTTACAAAACATTAAAAATTATCGATATTAATGCAATTGTATAAGTTGCTGATCACCTTGCGAGCTACTTTCTATATACAATAGATCCTATAGTTTTCAGCATTCTTTGCGTGTTTTTTCGGAATGCACGGTCTTTTTTTCCTTTGAACTACGTTCGAAGCTACGTCCAGCGTATCAATCATGTACACTTCGAAACATTCTTGGCGGCTGTTCGCGAAAATTTCGCGGGGGTGATTAGTGATTAGTGAATAATCCATCTTTTAAGAAAGTGAATTGTTACAACTGTTCAAGCTCCGCATGCATAGAGCTGAGGAGGAACTCAACAGGAACCGAATTATTAGACTAATTTGGTCGTGTCCAGGCTCCGAACCGCAAGAGAGCTGTGGGAAAGGACCGACGCAAATCGGGAGGCACTTCGCTTCATCCTGAGGCTTCTAACGAGCCGGAGGTCGAATGAAGGACGAAGTGAAAACCTCAACTCGTGCTCTGCTAAGCGGACTCATGAGTCAAACGTACTTTTAGTTTTAAAGGGTCCAAACTGGGTCAGTGTACCACGAGGACGCACTTTAACACCAGATATGCCAGTACGTCCGTATGTCCTGGCTTTCAGTCATAGAACTTAATCCAAATGACCGGGGAGAGGGTGAAGTGCAATCGCATAAAAGCTTACAATGAATACAAGGAGAGGTTTTTCAAATTAATAAATTAACAAACGATTAAATTTAATATTAATATAATAAAAGAAATATTTAACAATATATATATTTTTGTTACACAATTTCTTTGGTTTACTTCGGTTAGATATGTTTAGATATATTTTTATGTACGTGTGCGAAAGTATCGTATGATAGAAGAGAGAAGTTACGGAGAGGATAGCGAGGAAATAAAAAGAGAAGGTTTTGGTGAGTGAATTTGAGAGGGTTCAGCCTGATTTTCCTCGGACGATGATAGTATTAACGAGCGAACAGGAGCGACCGGTCGATAAGGGCGAGCAATTATCGTGAAGCGACGACGACAGATTGAAATTATAGCGTGAACGGACTATAATGTTTTTATTTTTCTTTACATGGGAAATACTCAAAAGAGAGAAAAAAAGAAAGAAAAGAATAAAAATAAAATAAAAATAAATGAATAATAAAAAGAAACAAATGAAATAATGAAATGAATTATCGAAAGAAAAAGCAGAGGGGAGGCAGAGAATACCTACTTATTACTGAGATGATCATTGATGGGGGTCCTGCGGCCAAGATGTGCGAGATTGGTGATGTTTCTTCAGCACTGACTCTAAATCTTTAAGTCTTGTTAGCCAAACATGCGAGGTCGATGGAATTTTTCCCACACGTTTCTAAACTCTGAGTTTTTAAAGTATTGGTTAAGAAAATAAGAATTTTGGACTGCTATGTCTGTTCCCAGAATGAAATTAGAAAAAAAAGGCACTAAGTCCCGCGGAACCAAGGTTTTTATAGTAATCTGTCCTGATTAACAGCGCTCTGATTGATGGATAGGTTCGTTAATCTCTTAGGCACGATGCGCCACTATAGTGGCTTTCGCAGATGTCATCTTTCTGAACGACGCGCTACTATAGTGGCTCACTCTAGTGGCTCACTCGCTCACCATTTGAATTAAATGATTGTTTTCATATGTTTGGTTTCACACTTTTTTTGCCTTCGCAACGTTTTATAACAATGTTAACAATATACACAATAAACAGAATATACAGTCTTTGTTTTTGATACGCCAGTGTCAGATATGAATTGTTGCTTTTCATTTAAATAAATAGAAAACAAAGATCAATTTGTTACAATTCAGGAACAGACTCGGAATCGAAAATGATATAAACAAAAACATGCGTGGTAGGAAGAATATAAAAAACGAAGATCGCGCTATGAGTGTGAAGATTGTGACGTGGGTCTATGTGTCGTAAAATATATCATACTCAATTGTATTATTAATTATTAAAGTATTAAAGTAAAATTAAAGTATGTGTATCATATCTTTAAGAAAAATTATAATTTAATCATCAAAAACTTCATTCCAATGTACTCGCGTAGAGAACAGCATTGTCCGTCACATGTTGCAGTGCTGTATCGTTTACGCGTAATTCGCGTTGAACTCTGCCGTACAGAGAAACAGCTCCGCGCAAAATTCAGCCGTGCCTAAGAGATTAATTAGGTGAATTAGGTGGTGGGATCTATTTCTTGCTTTCTAATTGCTTTTTAAATCAAGAGTGGAAAAGGACATTGATCGGAATCTGTAGCGTGTGGAAGTGTCATCGTTAATTTTATGATCTTAAAATTTATGAGAAAAGCGCACGTGCAATACGTCGAGGAAGCGCATGTGCAGCGTTGGCACGGGACCACCCAAGACCTATTCCTGAACATTGCGTGTCACTTCTTAGATTTTATGATCACAGACTCGTGAGAATCGTTCGCGACTTGACCGTTAAAAAGTATCTTGACGCCGGTTTTACACTTCCAATGACATATTTATTATTATTTTAACCGCAGTTAAAATAATAATAAATATGTCATTGGAAATGTAAGATCGGCGCCAAGATACCTCCAAAAGGCACTCGGTGTCCTTTTGATCCCATCGCTCGTGCACGTGCACCGATTTTTAATTTATCTCAAAGCGATAAACGATATGATTTACGAGGAGATACTGGATTCTTCGCTTTAATTTTTAATATGGAGAAAACAAATTTTTAGTCTTCTCTAGACTATAAACGCTCAACTTGTTCGTTATTTGCAACTGTCTCTTTATTTCAACGAATTCTAGATCTTCCACGAAAGAAAAGAATCGTGGGAGTCTGCTGGACGTAATACAATATAGCACAGCTCCGATAACTTATAATTAATGCTTTATAATTATTTGCATATATTATAAAATCTGTCACGTCCTTTTTAATCAAAACCAATATAAAACCAATACTGCATATATATTAAAAAAAAATTTTTTTTTGTAACATTATCTTGCTAAAATGTTATATAAGTTTAATAATTTTCATCGATTCGTCAATTAACTATTTTTCAATTAACTATTTTGTATAACATATTTTGAGTAACATCACCTTCGACAAAAATACAATAATTAATGCCATTTTTATATACTTCATATAGTGAACAAAGACTTTGAGAGTCAATCTATATAATAAAAAAAGAAGTATAAAAGCCTATGCATCTTATAGTAAAAATAATTCTTCGTGACATCAACTTGTGTATCGTTCGCTAAAAGACAATGGTATAGCAATGCTCATGATGTAAGAATACAAAGTGTTTATAATGATGATAACAATACTGAAAAACCAATTAAATTTTGGCCACTATGCACTTTTTTGCGTATAATAGCGCTGACATATTGGAATAGCCAATTTTGGAATATCAAATTTTGGCCATAATTCATTTTCCTACTGCACATCCTTGAGAATGATACACCTTGAGTGCTTTCCATTTAATGACACAAGTCGATATAAATCAACACAAGTGTCATTCTATTTTTGTCACTCTCTGAATGTCAACAAGGATAGAACGTGTCATCAAATGGAAAGCATTTCTTTTCATTCTTACATCATGGCGGTGCGAACAAATATTCGGCGCGAGAAGATGGGAATCATCGGTGAGCTAACGTGACGATAGCACAAAGCGAAGAGTTAGGATAAAATCACACAATGCGAAATAAGACTGCGGAATAAAGAATGCATCATTGAAACAACTAATCAGCGCTATTCCGCATTTGATGTTGCGGAATAGAGAGTGCGCGTCCTAAACTGTAAAATCATCTAAATTATATTTTTGTAATAAACCATCGAATTTTGAGAGGTAAAAATAATTTGATGCTGATTGATATGATGGAATCGCGTAATGTTGAGACGAATGAAGTAAAATGACAAATTAATAGTGTTTAATAATGTGAAGTTTAGTGTGAAGTAGAATGAAAATTAATAGTGTTTAAATTATATTTATCCTGGATGCATCTTTGACGCATTATGTGAATATAGTACACGAAACTTGCATGATGGAAAAGTGCAGAATAGCACTAATTAGTTGCTTTAATGACGCATTCTCTATTCCGCAATGTTATTCCGCACCGTGTGATTTCACCCCTAGGGAGCGTTTATATTGGCTATAACCGTATAGCGTATACCATAATCTGTAAGAATTGACTAATCGCAGTCAAGTATTCCTCTCTCATTCGAAGGTAAGAAGAGAATATTCTAAGGTGATTGGTCAATTTTTTCAGATTATGGCATACGGCATACGGCATACGGCTAATATAAATGCTCCCTTATGGTTTCAGCACAAAGATGGTCGTAACTGATTGTGAATTGTGAAACGTGAGTCATGGTCGTAGGTCAACGCACAATGTTTTGGTCAACCTACAACTACGACTTATGTTCCACGACTCAGTTACGGTCATCTTTGTGTTTAGACTCTTGGTTATTGATGAGACATTTAATTGATGCCTTCTTTCTAAATCTGAATTAGTGGATAGTCACTGATTAGCCAGTGGCATATTTGGCACAACATAATCAGTAAAGTTCAACTAAAAAAGAAAGAATGTTTGAGCATTATATAATTAAAATAGGGAAGATCGGGAACAAAAGTAACATTTTGACTTTGAAGTGTTATAACAGTTAAAATATAATTAATAAGATTGGAAATAAGACTAAACAGTATTCTAAGCCTTTAGATTACCGAGACGCAATCTCGCACGGAATGCAAGAGATCCGGGTTCGACTTCTGGCCGAAACAATATTTTTCGCAATAAGCTTATTACAGTTTTTTTGAAATTGTATAATTTGGGAAATTTGGGGATTATTTGGAGGATTATTAATATTTCAGATTGATTGCGTTGAAAGTCCGACAACCATATCGGCACGCAATTATCATATCTTTAATTCATTTATATGAATATATATAATAGTTCAACATCTTAACATTCAGACCGTAGAGGCGCCTTTGTATTTAAAGTAAAATATAATATTTATATTTTAAAAATATACAAGTATCTTTAGATGTAGAATTTATTTAGCTACAAAATTTTCTATGGTTTAATTTTTTTATGTAACTAGAAAAAATTATGTTTGAATTTTGTTACAACCGTCCCGTAGACGATTGTAACAATAGAGGAGAATAATTGTACCACATTTGCCAAAGTTATATACAACACAACTACCCCATACAGCACAGAATGTTGAAAGAATGTTACTAAGATATTGTTGAATGTTGAAGTGTCAATGTTTTATCAATGTTGTATCTATATTGATTCTTCAACATTGATTGTTAATGTTGCTACAACGAAATAGTATTGAAAAAAATTGGGCCACAAGTTAAATTTTTAGTGATTTTTCCACATTTATTGTTAATGTTACTGCAACATTGAAATAATATTAAATAAATTATATATCAACATCTATTTTATTTTGTAAAAAATGAGTAAAAAAACAGAATGTCATGTAAACAGAAAATTTAAATTATTCAAATTAATCTTTTGACGAAATTCATTTCTAAACGATATTTATATGTTTATGCGAGAACCGACCGCGCATGCAGAGTGCTCGTGTATATAGTATTGTTTGTTTGTCGGATGCGCGATGTTGACTCGTGATCTTTGTACAGCGACCGCACGAGCGTGATGCAAAATCTTTGTCGCACATTCGTGATCGTAATTCTTTATCGTTTCTCCGGTAGTCACTACTCTCCACTTAGAGCTGATAATATCAATTAATCCAGCAGACTCCAATTATTCTTACTTTCAACACACCGAATATTAGGCTAGGCGCCAGGCATGAGAGAGCGTGCCATTCTTTTCGAAATTAGCTCGAAGATTTTACTCGAATCGCAAAGATCTCTACAAGATCACGAACATGGGACGGTCCGAATAACCGACTGCTCAGCCACGAGATTGATAGAGGGAGTGGTTTGTGGCCGAGAACAGAGGATGTCTTGGAGAACGAGCAGGACGATACACAATAAAATATGCAGAATTTATAACAAGAAAAGATAACAAATATATTCGGTCATTTATTTATATGATGTTGTACAAGCTAGAGTTAAATAGCCGCTCATGCATTACACAAAGCGTGGAGAGGGACTGAATTGTCCTTGTAAGCGGCATTCCTGATTCGCGATTTTAAATACAAGAAATTCTTCTCGACGGGGCGAGCTCTAAGCTTCCGAACCACTCTATGAATCGTTGTCGTAACGATGTAAAATAGCCGGCAATCGCAGGGGCGCTTAACCGTGCCTAACGCATACACAATTCTAACTTCGAGCTCGACCGCGAAAATGACGATACCTTTTCCCGACAGAAAATGACGGAATTATCAAGCGTACACGAATATTATCTGGAATCTCACACTCTCGGAACAATAAAGCGCGATACAAAAGCACGACGAACAATACGATACAAAGACACAAGAATACTATCCGAAATCTAACACCATTCCGGCACTCAAACGCGATATAAAGTATGACGCAATAATACAAATGAAATGACCTGGCTGTGGCCGCGGCAGGCGTGTAGAAAAACTAAATCGGAATTAACGAGATTCGAATGGTATCGGGCGGGATGGCACGAACACGCGCTGTGCGCCTGTTATGGCGGCCTCTCCGGCGGCATCTCCGACTCGACGAAATTAAATAATCTATTCACGGATTCATGCAATCTTTCCGATCGGGAAATCGGCGGCTTTACAATATCGGCGTACGCTGCGCTTGTCACAGGATCCTCCTTTTGGCGACTCTCGCTCTCTCCCTCAACCTCGATATCGCTCTCGAATCTCCGTCCTGTGCCCTCACGTATCACAGCACAAGTGCCGGTCCGGGAGCGCGCAGGCATCGCAGGCCCATGTGATGCGTCTTATCGCGTCTGATTGATTGCGAGCCGTCTCGCGGATTCCGTGCGCCCTCACGAGTCGCTGTCGCGTCGCGCGCTCTGGATTCGGCGCGCGGAATATGATTGATAGTGGGTATCTTTTGCGGCTGTTCGCAGGATCTTTTTCTGCTTCATCCGAACTCAAGAGCCTCTCGGATATAATAGCAATCCTCCGCCATACGATTCTCTCTTCCGCGGCGAAGAGACTTTGTCAGCAGAGTTCTTGCGGCACCGGCAGCAGGGTCCCCATGCTCGGTTAATGGTAAGGGGTGGTACTATCCCTTCATGCAGCATGTCTCGTGCCTTTTTTAGATAATTTCCTAGAAAAAATCCGGCAAGAGGATGACACGCTCGCAACAGAATTTTATGGTAGAAAGTAAAATGGTCACCTGAGCGTTCTGCTTTCCCATAATAACCTCGTACCTCCGCAGGTGCGTCTCCGATCCTCTTCCTCGACGTCCGTTGGGGAATGATGACACGCAGCTTCATCGTAATACTGTTTTTCGCAGCCGCCGACTGTAAAATTCTAAAGAAACGCTTAAAAAAAAATAATATCTGGCGAAACGCAATAACAAAAATCGCCCAAAAACCGTGATAAGCGCCGGCATGCCCGCCCTGCACGACGAGAAGACAAAAATGCCGCGCTATTTTCGGTCAGATCAAACGACCCTTATAACAGACAGTGTAAACGTCACAGTACATATATAGCTATATGTTACAATTATACATCCACTAATATTCAGTATTTATAGATCGAAGTAACAATTCCTGTACGATCGCAGAAGCATGCCATATGGAGATACAGATTCGGATAGGTGACCAATTAGAAAAATAAGGAAATTAATTCCCAAATGAAGTGGAAAGCGTTTTTCATTTAATTATTTTTCAATAATTTTGTCGAGTGTGTTCCAGAATATAATGTTAATCAATAATACTTATTTTAATAATAAAATTGAATTAATATAAAACAAAAAATTTTTTTCAAAGGCATACATCACAACGCAAGATTTTGATAGCTAGTATTTTATATTTCAATCGATTAACAATTCAATAAATGTTTCGGTCTTAATTAGGCCATCTTCAGTATTACAAAAATTCTTCATATATCTTACGCATTCGTACATAACGTAAAAGAACAGATTTGAATTGTTTTCCACGTTATACATTGTAAACTTAATTACACTAGAACGCTCGTTAACGACTAGATTTGTTATCAAGGAAAGTATGACAATAAAAGTGAAGATAGTCAAAAATTGTCTAATCATATACTCCAGAAGAATTTGTCAATTATTACGATCAATCCGATAATCCCAAGGATCGTCCTTAATTATTGAATACAATTATTGAACAATTTCTTAATGATCATAAATGTTTTTTAATTGATTATAATAATTCTAGAATCAAGTAAAATCAAATAATATAATATCTGTGTTACAGTGAACTTCTATGCTTATTATCAAGACATGGATAACTTGTTATAATTTGTTATAACATGTTATAACAATTCTCCCAGACATATTGTTCAACTGTAATTATGACAGACTGCTTGTAAACAAATTCTGTAAAAAAGACAAAGAGAGGGTAACTCAGGAGTTATGTGAGAAAAGTTATATTAAGTAAAAGAAAGCATAACTCTTTAGCATCATTTTGTTTGTTTATTCCATTAATTTGTTTTTTAATGAATATCATTTAATTAATTTAACGTCGAATTGTAACGTCTCACAGACATTGTAATTCAACAGACATTAAATGATTCTGCAACATTTCTTCGATATTGATCTACATTTCGCGATTCTGCAATGTTCACAATGTTACAATTCAATGTTTCTGAGATATTAATTCAACGTTAGTGTGCTGTATGGATACATAAGTCTTATGCCGGATCTACAATGAGTCGGTAGTCGATAATCCTAAGTCTTATCGGTAAAGTTGACCAATAGCCAAATTGTACGACTAAGGCTGATTGGCAAACTTCACCGATTAAGACTAAGACTTCCGACTACCGACTCATTGTAGACCCGGCAATATTCTTTCTTGCAACTATGCAAATGGATAATTAATTCTTTATAACCTCTTTAAGAGAATGCTGGATCGACGACCGAACTTGATCGAGGTCGATAATACAGACTTTTTTAATTCCAAATTCGATAATAGTGACATCTTTCATTCATTTCTTATATCGTTGTGTCTTGCTCAAATGCATTCATCTGCCCTTATCTAAATATTGCAACGCCATCTTTTAGAAGATTGAACACCTATTGCTAGACATAATTATTGTTTTGTTTACCATTCTGAGCCTTCGCTCAGCGTTCGTATATACATTACTTGCAGATCGATATAAATCTTTCTTTTGAAACTTTTAAGCTTAGTTTCATAAACTCAATATTGTTTGTGAACGTAATGTGCTGCACTATCGTTTGGTTCACGAGCTATAAAATTTTTATATTAAGAAAACATCTATATCAGGTGACAGCTCTACAAGTTGAAAAAATTTTGAACTTTTTTTCCGATTTTAGTATAAAGTCTATTACAGCACTTCTAAATTTTATATCTATTTTAATCATGTAAAAAAGGATTTTTTATTCCATTTAGTAAATTTGGAGATTTATATCGATCTGCAAAATCCCGACAATTCGGCCACTCCAGCATCACCTTAAAGTCTCGTCCGGATGGATATAACTATGTAGTAGTTTGCGCCTACGCACGCTTCGACAATAGTTTTAAAAGTATCACCAAAAACCAAAGCGTTTGGCGCATCCGCTTTGCGCGCCATTTCATGGACCTAGAGTCCCTAGAGTCTGGTCATGCCCTCAAATAAAAGTAGAGGGGATATGTTTATTCTTAGTACTTGCACTTTACACTTTCGTACTTAGAAGTCAGTTTCCAACAAGCGTGAATCAGGATAAATGTATTTATCTTGTCTCGGCTTGGGTGTTGCGCCATCCCTAATTTTTGTTAAACCTGCCGGGTTTTTTTACTATACAGTACAGAATTTGCAATATCGTTGCAAAATCTCTGCAACATGTAATGTTGCTGCAATGTTACAGCAGTGTTGTAACTTTTGTAGGGGTTATTTTGATTTCACTTTTCGTTTATATTACTCTCTCACTGGCGCCTTTCTTTTAAAAGTGCGCGGAATACATTTGATATTGTTATTTGAAACTACGTTTTTATTTAAAATTTTATATTTTTATTAAACAGATGATATTTCTTCAACAGATGATAACTATATTATTTCTTTATAATTATAATATTTCCTTATGATTATAATAATATAAAATACATCAATAAAGAATGTTTGTTATTTCATGTCTACAAGTTTTTCAATAAGCATGCCATTTTCTTACATTGTGATTCGTGCCATAGTGAGGGCAAACTAACATAAGCCAATAGAAAACATGGTCTGATGGCTAGATCCTGTTTTTCTAGGGACTCTACGTGGACCTAGTTCCGCGCGTCGTCCCCGTGCCATCTTATTATATTAGGTCAATCGAAAAGTTCCGTCCATTTAGAGACGAGTAGCTGTATCCAGAACTGTCGATGATTCTAATATCTAAATCAACCCTGTTGCAAATTCCCTTTTTTTTTCATGGATTCCTATACAGGACTATAAGATTCTGTAGAAATTTGTGTAGTTATATATAGGATTTGCGCAGTATGCATAGATATACGTAAGACATTCATAGGAATGCAAATAGGGTAATAGAGATACCCACAGGAATGTGGACAGATGCCTCATGAGAACTAAAAGGTCTATAGGATACCAGTTTGACGTATAGCAACATGTGGGCATACGTAAGGCAAAGGAGAAGTGTTCCATGGGCATTGAAAATGCCTATAAGCTATCATAGGATGACGTATACATATCTCCTATGTCTTAACTCCTATGAACCTACATGTTCCTATACGTCAAAGTGTAGTATCCTAGGTCTTTGGTTCTTATGAGGTATTTCTTCCGTACTCCTAGTATCTATATCAACTTGAGAGAATAATTCGTAATTCCTAAAAACTGAAAGCCACGATATTTGTTAATAAACGAGGTACATTCCATGTCAGGTAAACAAAATTCTGCCTGCCATAAGGAAAATATATACTCATGACTTTTTTGAGTCACTAAACACATCTTATTTATCACGTGACTTTCAATTTTTGGAGTTATGGAAAAATTATCTTAAATTTTCACGTGAAATTACCAATCGGCTGTTGTAGCATTTTGTGTACATACTGTAACATATATATTATAGGAACTCAAAATATTTGTAACTATTTTGGGACTATACAGGGTGTCTCAAAATATTTGGAACTATTTTCATGTGCAGATAGAATTAAACTGAACCGGAAGATTCTCTATCATTTTGCAATTTTTGCAATAATCACCCAATGAATCTAAAATCAATGTCTAAAATCAATACAATGTCTAAAATCAATACAATGTCTAAAATCGCATGAGACAACTTTAAGATATCTTTAAGATATCTTTAAGAGTTTTTTGAAAAAACATCTTTAAAATATGTCATAAAGAACTCTGAAAAATATCTTAAAGTTGTCTTATGCGTTTTACCCGCTTCGGCAATTTTTAGAAACTAACTATTGCGAAAATTGCAAAATGATGCTTTTCGACTCGTTTAGTCTACTGTACTTACACACGAAAATAGTCCCAAATACAAGACATACTGTTTATCATTTAGGTTTGATTGCATCTACGTGCACATTATTCTTTTTTTGTATGCGATCCTATAAGGGCCTCTCTTCATGGACTGATGCCATAGATTCCTATGTAAAACCTTGTAGAAAAATTTCCTATGTTATCCTATATATATATACTGAGTAAATCTTATAGGTACCTATTATAAGAAATTTAGAGAAAATAGGCATAACGGAGAAGCTATTAGCATCAGAGCTATGTGGCTCAGTGACAGGACAGAAGTTTACTAATTCAGAGGAGAGACCAGATCTGAGTTTGAGATAAAGATCGTCCTGATATTTTTCTCTGTTGTCATCAATTATTTACACTATATAAGCTCTTACAGAAAAAATAGGGAAAAATAGGGAACAGGAAACAGAGAAGAAGTATTTCAATCTAAGAAATCAATCTTAGAAATAATGTATTATAGAATACATAGTTTCTGATTAGTTGAAATTCTTATTCTCTGTTTCCTGTTCCCTATTCCTTTCATTGTGCACAGCCCCTTATAGTCCTCTATAGGAACCCATGAAAAAATGGGAATTTATAGCAAGATAGGAGCCTCCTCCCATGGGGACCTGTCGAATTTATCATGGATACCCATGATTAGGCAAACTCATAGGAAAATTCCCCATTGGAAAGCAGGGAAGCTTAATTTTTCAGTTTTACCATCTGTCAATAAAATTCAGTTTATAAAGGTATACGTTCACATCAATAATATAGCTTCTTACTGCATCGAAAATGTCAAAATTTAAGCCAAATAAGCGTCATTTGCGCGAAGTGTTAATCTTTTGCTTCATATGGAAGAAAACTGCAGTTAAAGCTCATCGAATACTTGTAGAAGCTTATGATGATAGTGCTCCTTCCGATAAAACATGCAGAGAATGGTTTCGACGCTTTAAAAGTAGTGATTTTGATGTGGAAGACAAAGAACCTTCTGGACAGTCAAGAGCATTCGAAGACAAAGAATTGCAGGTATTGATGGATGAAGACCCATGTCAAACACAAAAACAACTTACAGAAATATTAAATTATGTTCAATCTGTTATTTCCAATCATTTGGAAGCCTTGGGAAAGGTCTATAAGAAAGGAAAATGGGTCTCATATGAACTGAAGCTAAGAGTCATTGAAAGGCGAAAAACCATCAGCGAAATTCTGCTTGCTAGACAATAAAGAATGGGGTTTTTGCATCGTATCGTCATTGGGGATGAAAAATGGATTTATTTTGACAAACGTCGAAAAACCATTTGCGACTCCGGCCAATTCTCAACCTCGACACAAAAGCGAAATATCCATGAAAAGATGGCAATACTCTGTATTTACTAGGATCAGAAGAGTGTAGAGTACCATGCAGCAGTTGAAATCTGATCAAATAGTCACAGGGAATTTCTACCGAGAACAAATTATTCGTTTGAGCTGAGCATTGCACGAAAAATATTACCAAAATATGAAACAAGACAGCATAAAGTGATTTTGCTTCATGACAACGCTCGGCCTCACGTCAAAACTTGTCAAGAAAATGTTAGAAGCTGTTGGAACAATAGAAAAGTAATCTTCAAGCTTTGCATATTCGACACAAGATTACGCAATAAGATTCTTACTGAACAAGTTTCTTTTTTTTTACTGTTTCTTGTTATCTTGACTTCGTTTACTTTTGATCCCTATTCCGATCACTTTACTTTCTATTCATGCATTATAGTAATAGACGTATCGCTTAGTTTCAGTTCATTAATTGTATTTTATCCTAAATTTAATAAACCACTTTTGTAATTCCAAATTTGAGTTACAACAGAAGCATTTCACTGAAAAGTGCTAGTGGCTTATTCACCAGACTGTGCCCCTTCCGACTACCACTTGTTTCGGTCGATGGCACACGCACCTGCTGAGGAACGCTTCAATTCTTATGAAGACGTCGAAAAATGGGTCTCTGACCGGATAGCCTCCAAAAATGAGTCATTCTTTCACTGCGGAATTCGCTTGCTGCCCGAAAGATGAGAAAAAGTCATCGCTAACGATGGACAATATTTTGATTGATGTACTTTTTTATTTTGTTTCTTAAATAAATATATACTTTTTGCAAAATCCGGACAGAACTTTCTGATTGATCCAATATTTATATTCGGTTCGTTCGTAGAGATAACAGTGTGTTTTTTTTTTCAGAAAATTTTTCGTATAATTTCGAAAGTGTTACGTAAGTGTAAAACCGAATGTAAATTCGTTCTCATGCACATTTGATTCTACAAAATTCCAGATAAAATGATCTCCAGATGTCAGAATCCTTGACATACCATGCTGCAAAATCAGTAGCTAAGATGCCAGAACAGTTATTGAACCAGTTAAGGGCAGTTGCAAAGCATTCACAGCATAATACACAAGGAGATGACAGGCAATTTTCATCTACGGATGAGTCAGATTCCCAGGAGGAATCCGTAGATGACATTATGTCAGGCTTCGCAAATTTTCACCGAGCAAGCAGAGCAAGGGCAGCTCGTAAAACACAAGGATCCAGAATTAAAACAATTAGCCATTGCCATTATTGAGGAAGCTATTACAAACACACAGCGAGAGAAATAATTCTTATATTTGATACTGTCTTTTTATATTTAAGTTTTACAAACTTTGTAAGTTAGATTATAACATTGAGAGTGTATCATTTTATTAGATACTTACTATATTATTTAGCGTTTCTCTCAAATTATTATTTGATTTTACATAACATATTTCAAGATGTAATTATGCAAAGATTTTATTTTATATAATTCTACAAATTAGTTTTTTTTTAATATAACATGTATGAGCCATAACAGGACCAAGGGGCAATTTTATAATTTTATTAAGTATTTTATTTACTCTTTAATAAACGTATAATAAATATATGATTTTATATTAGACTTCAGATAAATAAACTTTAACTAATACTCAACATTTAGTCTAAACTAAATATAAAATATTATTTTCACAAAAATATTATTTTCTTTAATGAACTTACCTTACTCACATTTCTTATTGTAATATATTGAAACTTACAATTAGTCATTAGCAAAGTTATATTTATCTTCAATATAACTTTTGTATAAAATACTTAAAACTAGTATTATAATACCTACCTATATATATACTTATCTATTAACGATCCTACACAACTTAATAATTAATACTTATTTTGATAAAACAGAATAATTACTTTTAATATTATATTCACTTTCAATACGTACTCTAAATTTTACAAATACAGTAGATTAATTTCACAGTCATTATATTTACCTAATTACTTACTTTATGTTCAATTTTACTTACTCTAAATACTATATTTACTTTTGATCAATATCTATTATGATATTCTAACACATATTATTATACTTATCTTTGATTTGGACTTATTCTAATACTTTTGATAAAATATAATAATTGCTTTGTAGATATTCTTATACTTACCTTATACTTATCTTAGAATTAAAGAGTTAAAACTATACTATAACAAATATATGGTCTCATAATTTAATGCAATATCAATTAAGGCTAAGTTTTCTTTTGATATAATACACATACATATAATTCTTTCAAGTAGTGGAGGTTATATTCTCCATGTACTTAAAGTAAAGATAATATTTTCCATTATTATAATAAAGATTCTTGCGCTATTTAATAGCAGCTTTATATTTATTAATTTATTTTAATATTGATTTAAATTACATATTAGAAAAAATTACTTATTATAAATATTCAAACATCTATTCCTAGACAGTGAAAAGAAAAATAAGCTATAACGAATAATTTTGATGAACAATTTATTTTATTTTATGTTCAGACTAGCATAGATAATAAAGATACGATTTGGGCCAGACATTCGATGCCATGGCATAAGAATACCGGGGTCTGGAGTAACAATATACGGATCGGGAAGCAAAAAGCCACGTGACCTGTTTCTACCAATCAGAGAAAGAGGCGGGATGTTAAGACGCGAGGAGTCTCTTGCCGGCCAAAACGGGACACATAACCGAAATCAAAAAACAAGAGATTTTCGGTAGTAATTAACAATTACGTCCTTAATTGTCTCGTATATCAAATATCAGTGCGCGCAAGTATCGTGAACACACAAAGCATACGGACAAACGAAATAAAAGTAAAATCGGTAGATTTGATATATCGTGAAAGTGTTACGTCATATCGCGCCATTACGGATCACGAACGCAAGGATACACGCCGCAAGCCCAGTTCAGTGCTCATTATAATCACCGTACATGATTATACGGTTGAACGCAAATATTGGCAAATAAAATAAACGCATAGTTTGAGCCAGCGCGAGTAACAAATTAATATACAACCGCGAACGTGAATCGCGAAGAGGAACCGTGCAGCCTCGTTGCACGTTTCATTAAATATACTGACGGATTATAACCCGTTTATCTTTTTGTTTTGTTAAGTGATTTGTACATAATGAAATGTCTGAATAAATACATATTGTTCTAAATTATAAAAGCTTGTGAAATCTTGCTTCTTCCTATTAATATTGTGGCGAATTTATCACTACTGCAGTTCCGTCAAATATAAATGATAGTTTCTTATCTCAAGTAAAAGAGCATATACGGAATTCGCAAGAGACACGGAATACATATTAGTCCGTGCGAAGGCTTCTCAGTTTTTCGAGCGAGAGAAAAAAAAGGACAACACACAGACAGTCACAAGACTATATACTGATGAGCGTAAACAGTGGCAATGAAAATCTCTAATAATTAGAGACGCGATATAAACCGCATCTATTTATCGGAACAGTATCACATAATCCGACAATGCAGTCGAGCGCAATACTGCACACGCTATAACCCGTTAAGAAAATGAGATGCAACTACTGCATCCTGTTAAAAAAATTAAACCACTAGATTGCGTATATTTTAAATAGTATATTTAAAACCATTTAGAATATTTGAGTAAATAAATCGTCTTCTCTGGGTCAAATGAACAATCAAAAGAGAAGAGCGACACTTACTTATCCTCTGGCTTTTGCCGCATGAAGTCATGTCTATTAACGCGCTCAGTAATAAAAGACTTTAACATTTGCATACTTTGAGTAAATCATTAGCACTAGCCACATATAACCATTATCCGAATCCCATAATACAACCAAAATATTTCCTAAAGCGAATAACGAAGGAATATATCTAGAAGATGTGTGAAGTTGACCCCCATGTCGAAATCGGAATTCTGATAAGAGTATTGGATTCCTTCTAACAAGAGGAAGAGTTCCTGGTGGTTTTTAGAAAGAGTTCCGCTCATTAACATAAAAAAAATAGACTTCGGAAAACGGGGTGCTACTTCACATCTAAAATTAGCACCGAATAATTCTGAATAGTCTATTTGATGTATTTTGATAAGTATTAGAGTTTCCTGACATAAAAAAATCATTTTTAACTTTTTTGAAAAAAATAAAAATTTTTTAAATTAATATTAAATCCGAATAGTTCTGAATAGCGCATCAGATTTCTTTCGACGAGATTTCTAGAATAATTCCTGATAAATAAAAAAATTCAAATCTTTATAATTGTTTAAAAAATCACCATAAAAGAGATTTCAAAAACTGGAAGTGCTAACTTTACATCAAACATTAGCACCGAATAGTTCTGAATCTAGCTCATTTGATGTCTTTTGATAAGTAATAGAGTTCCCATTACATCAAAATTATTTTTTAATCGTTAAAGAAAAATTAAAAATTAAAAAAAAATAATATTAATTTTTTTCTGAAATCCGACGTTCTGACAAGAGTTCTCTTTCTGGCCCCACCAAGAGTTCTAATGATTATCCTTAATAATCAATGCACTAAAATGAATAATTAAAAAATTATAGAATTTTGAATTCTGAGTTTCCGAATTTTTCCAAGTCCACATAGGACAAAAATTGTTTTTGGAAATTCGGCGTTCTGACAAGAGTTATGATAGTCCTGCCAAGAGTTCTAACAATTATCCTTAATAATCAATGCACTGAAATCAATAATTAAAAAGTTATAGAATTTAGAAGTTTCAGTTGACCAATTTTTTACCACTGTGAAGCTAACCCCATTATTTAAAAAAATAATTTTTTTTTAAAGTTCCGAATAGATTTCCAATAATTCCAGAGTTCCTGATAGATTCAAGAAATAGTTTCGAGAAAAAAAACGTTGAAAAATTCGAAAATATCTAAAAAACAGTCACAATTTTGAAAGTTATTTTTACACAATTTTTTCATTAAGATATTTTATAGATCTCTGCGGGGGCTACCCAGAACTGTCGACAGAACTCTTCAAAAAATTTTTTACTCTTCTAAATTAGAAAATGGACACCTATAATCGTTTTCTCGTAACTTCTTCAGTTTAAATAATGCGTTAAAGGGCTCAGAGCACAAGCAAGATATTCTTCACTATTGTTATAAATTACTGATTATATTTAACTAATCAAAATAGACGTTTCGACCTTCCATCTGGTCATTTTCAATGTTACAACTACCGTCTACATAAAACAATTACAATGACATAATAAAAATTCCAGAAAAGTCTAGCGTTTATAATATTAAAAAATGCCTCAATCTTGAAGCAACAACGTGCGCAATCCAAAAAACTTTGATATGACCGCAAGAAGTTACAGGATCTTGTCTTACACCAGTCTATGGTGTCATTTCAGAAATGAATCTCATCTTATTACAAAATATCAGTTAGCAATAATAATTTGCCATCGTGTACGGTTTTATTGAGTCTCTTCTCGAACTCTTATAGATACAAATGTTCATGAAAAATGTGAAAACTATTAAGAATTTACACAAATTAAAATGTCGTAAGATTTATATTAATACCAGTATTATTACTAACGAAGATGATCAAAATTACAACGTATAATAATATGTACAAGCAGTATTAAGACCAGAACTCAAAAAATATAAAATATAATTATAAATGTCATTTTCTTTCGTGCTTCTTGATAACTTATTTTAAACTGAGTTAACTTTGAGTTCTGGTAATACAGATATTAATATAAATCTTGCGACATTTTAATTTGCATAAATTCTCAATAGTTTTAATTATTACTTTATATAGTAATACATCATCATGTTTTCATGGACAATTTGTATCTGTAAGCGTTCGAGAAGAGACCTAATAACTATATACGATGGCAAATTATTATTGCTAACTGATACTTTGTAATAAGAAGGGATTCATTCCTGAAATGACACTATGAATGTAAGACAAGATCCTGTAACTTCTTGCAGTCATATTAAAGTTTTTCGGATTGTACACGTTGTTGCTTCAAGATTGAGATTTTTAATATTAAAAGCGCTAGACTTTTCTGGAATTTTTATTATGTCATTGTAATTGTTTTTATGAAGTTACAGGTAGTTGTAACATTGAAAATGACCGGATGGAAGGTCGAAACGTCTGTATTTTGAAATATAATATGTATTTTAGTTAAATATAATGTTTAGTAATTTATAACAATAGCGAAGAATATCTTGTTTGTGCTCTGAGTCCTTTAACGGATTATTTTAATTTATTTAATTCAGCATTGAATTACTTTTTATTTATTTCTTCAGTTCAAATTCTACGGATTTTTGATTAGGAGTTTTAACAGAACTCTGCGGGGATTACCCAGAACTGTCGATAGAACTGTCAGAACTTTTAAAAAAATTTTTTGCTCTTCTAAATTAGAAAATGGACACCTATAATCGCTCGTAACTTCTTCAGTTCAAATTTTACAGATTTTTGTCATTAGAATTTTCGATGGAACTCTGGGGAGGGGGGGGAACTATCCAGAACTTTTGACAAAACTGTTAAAATTCTTAAAAAAATTTTTTGCTCTTTTAAATTACAAAATAAACACCTATAATCGCTCGTAACTTTTTCAGTTTAAATTTTATGCATTTTTGAAATTAAGATTTTTAACAAAATTCTGCGGGAGCTACCCAGAACTGTCAACAGAATTGTCAGAACTCTTCAAAAAATTTTTTGCTCTTCTAAATTAGAAAATGAACACCTATAATCGCTTGTAACTTCTTCAGTTCAAATTTTACGGATTTTGTTATTAGAATTTTCAACGGAATTCTGGGGAGAGGGAGATTATCCAGAACTCTCGACAGAACTGTTATATATAATTGTTGAATATAAATTTGTTAATATACGGACATTTTTTTATGTATAACAGTATGACCGCGAAATATGTCAAAAATTACAAATACAGCTACATTTTTTAATTAATATTCCTGAGCCGAATGAGATCCAGCATTAAATACTCGGAGTTTTTATCTCTATAAAGCTGGCAAGTCAGCAAAATCAAATTGGACTTGTTAAACCTTTTCGGACCTATTGGTACTCATTTTATATTAATTTGTACTCTCAATAAAATTTTGTATCCTGTGTCCGTTTCAAAAAAAAAAAAAACGTTGCGCTGCTAGTTTAATATTAAACTGGCAGGATCAATTTAAAATAAAAGAAAATCAAAATTAAAAAAATTTTTTAATTAAAATTAAAAAAGCAGAGTTGTGAGAATAAAATGGCGAGAATAAACAAATAAATAAATTTAAAAAAAATTTTTTTATCTTTTATTGTAAAATATTTCTAAACCATTATCATTTCAAACACTTTTTACTATTTCTTACAATTCAGAAGTATCTGTTTCGAAAGAGAAAAACCGATTTACTTTGAAGGGGTGTTGCTCCCATAAAAGGCAAACGGGCACATACAAAAACCGCAAAATGCCGAAAATTCTTATGACAAAAATCCGTAAAATTTGAACTGAAGCAGTTACAAGCAATTATAGGTGTCTATTTTCTAATTTAGAAAAGCAAAAATATTTTTTGAAAAGTTCTGACAATTCTGACGAGAATTCTGAGTAGCCCCTGCAGAGTTCTGTCGAAAATTCTAATGACAAAAATCCGTAAAATTTGAACTCAAGAAATTACGAGCGATTATAGGTGTCCATTTTCTAATTTAGAGCAAAAAATTTTTTGAAGAGTTCTGACAGTTCTGTCAAAAGTTCTAGATAACCCTCCCCCTGAGTTCTGTCGAAAATCCTAATGACAAAAATCCGTAAAATTTAAACTAAAGAAGTTACGAGCGATTATAAGTGTTTCTTTTCTAATTTAGAAAAATTTGCAAAAAGTTTTTTTGAAAAATTCTGACAATTCTGTGTGAGAGTTCTGGATAACTCCTGCAGAGTTCTATTGAAAATTCTAATGACAAAAATCCGTAAAATTTGATTTTTTTACGGCTTTAATGATCAGAATTAATATTTCTTAAACCTATCAGGAATTCTAGAACTATTGGAAATCTATTCAGAACTCTAAAAAAATATTTTTTTTTTTTAATAATGGGGAGCTAGCTTCACAGGGGTACGTAATGAAACAAACAAAGAAGAATTTCCCAAAATTCACATTTGTTGTTCGTATTGTTCATTTTTTCAATGTATGTTCGTCTAAAAAAAATTGCATTTGTTTAAATACTAGCAGATATACTTTTAAAATAAAAAAGCTTTTACTACCTTATAGAAAACATTAATGAATTAAAAAAATAATCTGTTTTCTACAATTTTATTAAAATGATCTAATTACAAATTAAATGAAAAGCGAATGTATTTGCTATTAACAATTTAAGTATAACTAAAGAATTTTAAGAAATTCTATAAGCTACAAAAAATTTTAAAAGTTCTGTTAAGTCGAGATGAAAATGTTTAGATTTTACAGAAATAATTTAAGGCAAACTACAATTTAAGTATAACTAAAGAATTTTAAGAAACTCTATAAGCTACAAAAAATTTTAAAAGCTCTGTTAAGTTGAGATGAAAATGTTTAGATTTTACAGAAATAATTTAAGGCAAATTGTGGGGGATTCTTAATATCTCACTAGCGCAGCGAGTGTAGAAAGCTTAAGGATTTTGTAGGTAGCGAGCCTACCTTGCCTAGCAGCATCCAAATAATAAAACAAAAATTATAACAACAGATCGATTAAGGCGTTCATCTTGTACGGTCATGTTAATTTGTGCTCGTGTAATAAAAATATTTATTATCAGTTACAAGAAAAGTCTCGTTCATTATTACTTATATCACATCACATGACAAGCGTGGGCTTGTCTAGAGAATCTGACTTATCAATTGAGTCACTTAATCCCACAAAACTACAGAAAAAGATGTAAGATAATTGTTTGATTTTACTTGCAAATATCATACAGCTCTAGAAATTACAATTAATATACTGTCAAATAATTATTTCAGTACTTCATTGGTATTTATGAGAGGTATAAAAGATGTACATCGAAAAATTATTAAAAATATTGACGGATCCCTCTTACAGAGTAATCGATAAAAATGGAAACGTTTTTTCTTCTTCTAATGGAATGTTTATATCTAACGAAACAGCCATGGATAATCCTAAAGCAAAACATATTAGGTATACAACTTTGCTTCCGTTTTCCTATAGTTCGCTTTAGCGGTAAGTGGTGGTCGAAATAAATAGATCATAGACGTCATACAATAAACTTGGGCATCTGTCAACATAACCCCATAGAAATATTAGTCGATTTGTGTCTGCATCATAAAGTTATTTTCGATTGAAAATGTCAGTTTACGAGCCAAATTTTCGTCATTTGCGGGAGGTTTTAATTTTCTGCTTCAATATGAAGAAATCTGCGGCTGAGGCTCATCGAATGCTCTCAAATACTTATGGTGAGGCCGCTATTAGTGAAAGAACGTGTCATGAGTGGTTTCAACGCTTTAAGAACGCTTCACGGTGATTTTGACGTCGAAGATCGACATAGCGGTGGAAGAGAGAAGGTTTTCGAAGATACTGAATTGGGGGCATTACTTTATCAAGACTTGTGTCAAAATCAAGAAGAATTGGCACGATCATTGGGAGTGACTCAACAAGCCATTTCAAAACGCCTCAAAGTCATGGGAATGATTCAGAAGCAAGGAAATTGGGTGCCGTACGAGTTGAAGCCGAGAGATTTTGAACGGCGTTTGTTTGCTTGTGAACAGCTGCTTGAAAGGCAAAGACGGAAGGGATTTCTGCATCGCATTGTGACTGGGGACGAAAAAAAGGTTCATTACGATAACCCCAAGCGCAGAAAATCATGGGGAGTCCCCGGCCATGCTTCCACGGCCATGCGTCGACAGCCAAACCGAATATTCACGGCTCCAAGGTCATGCTCTGTATTTGGTGGGACCAGCTCGGCGTAGTGTATTATGAGCTGTTAAAACCGACTGAAACAATCACAGGCGATCGGTATCGAACGCAATTGATGCATTTGAGCCGAGCATTGAAAGATAAACGGCCTCAATACAACGAGAGACACGATAAAGTGATTTTGCAGCATGACAATGCTCGACCCCATGTTGCGAAAGTGGTCAAGACATACTTGGAAACATTGAAATGGGAAGTCCTACCCCATCCGTCGTATTCTCCAGACGTTGCTCCCTCTGACTATCACTTGTTTCGATCAATGGCCTGGCTGACCAGCATTTCCGGTCTTATGAAAAAGTAAAAAATTGGATCGATTCATGGATCGCCTCAAAACCAGTTTGAGGATGTCACCAGATAACCAGTTTTTTCGATGCGGGATTCGTACGCTGCCCAAAATATGAAAGAAAGTAGTGGCCAGCAATGGACAATACTTTGAATCATAAATGTATAATCAGTTTTTTACAATAAAGCAAATTTCGGAAAAGAATGGCGGAAGCAAAGTTGTACACCTAATATCTATGTAATCGTGAAAAATAATCGGAATGGGATCTACGATCGTCTTTTGAGTGCATTTTCGATCACTCTGAATAATATTGATATTGACGAATCTTTCAATCCTGATATGTCAGGAATTTCAACTTCAGACAAATTTGACATAATAATCAAGAGCAGAGAATGGCGTTTAATAAGACCACAAGAAATAATTTATAATGACGGGAAAAAGTATGTGACTTTAAAGTCTGAATGGACAGATTTATTTGTTGACAAAATTTAGATGAAGTCAAAAATTCTTTGTGCTTGGTCATTCAAGAATGCCAATAGATCAACTAAAAAAGAACATCCATCTATTAAAATTAAGAATATGTAAAGAATGTGATGCAAAAATAATAGGATCTATTGAAAATTATTCAAATTAAGGGTAATAAATTTCAATTAAGGGTAATATTTTATTAAAAATCATAATAAATAACTACCAGCTCGATTTTTTTTATAAAAAAAGACGACAGTTGGCAAGAAATCGAAAATTAGTTGCGAGCAATCTCATTGATTTAAAGACAGATGCGATTGTATGTGTACAAAATAAGGCAAAATCTCCGATTTAGTTTGACAATTCTTATCCTTCCGTCTTACCAAAAACTGATGTCTTACATAAAGCAAAAAATGAAATACAAGAAAAACGCCTAGGTAAAACGCATCACAGGTATTTTATTAATTTTTGCATATATATATATATATATATATATATATATATGTATATATATATTAATTTAATTTTTAATAAAAAATGCTATAAACTACAGTGACATATAAATATTAAAATCTTTAAAATGAATGGAAATTATTAAATTGCTTTAATATTTATAAACTTATGCTAATTCTGAATGTATATAAATACTTTTCTTAAGTATATTCGCTATTCTTCATAAAAATGATATTATATTGCACAGATAAAATGAATAAATTTAATATCTTAATGTGGAGATATATATTAATAATTAACAATAAAATTTCTTCATTTTTATAACATAATTTGCATTTTTAGAATTATTATCAATAAGCAATTTAGTTGATGCCCAAAGTATTACATACGCAGAAATTATAAAAATGTTGGAGCATCACCATTTTTTTGTCATTATTGGACGAAGAAGCAAAAATTATTTTATAAGTTAAACTCGAAAACAGACAAGTCATAATTTATGACAATTGACACTACAGGATCGATAGTAAAAAAAGATGCGAATAATAAAGTGGGTAAATTTCTGTGTTGAGTGTAATTACAGCTAAAGCACTTTATAAATCTAACCACACTTGGTAAATCTGTAAATAATATTTGTATCATATAATCAACATTGCAATTAGCATCGACAAATTGTACATATTTAGTACCTAAAATTTTAAATTTGTTTCTTATAAGATTTTTAGCGTTTCATAATCATTTGCTATAATTTTTCCACGAATTAAATCTGTTGCGCCAAATTGAATATTGGATATTGAAAGTCTTGAATGAAATTTTTATAAAACTTTCTTTTATCTATTGCATGTACTAACAATTGTATTAAAGAATCAATTGTATATGTATTTCTTACACATACATGTTTATCTTTAACTTTAATGTTATCTACCACAACGCAAGATGTTCGTAGCGAAAATTTTTATATTTTAATTATGTAACAATTGGAAAAATAAACATTTCGACCTTAAATTAGGTCATCTTCAGTATTACAAAATTATAGATTCATCTTGCGGTATATATCGTTAAGAGATTCACTCGTTTTAATATTTGACCACGTATTGATTTTTATTGTTTAATGATATCGCATAAGCTGCCATTTCTTAATATAGGTATAGACACAAATTTATTCGATTACACAAAATCCCAGTCTGAGAAGGGATCCATATAAGTTGGACGTTTCGTTCTTTTATTTGGTGTAATTTTCCGCCCGAATTTTCATTAATATTTAAAGGGATTATATTTCGACTCTAATTAAGATTTATTCGCATCTTTTTCTAAAGTATTACCTATCTGTTCGTATTTTATCGCGCTATCTATTTTCATATTCATTTCAATGTTTTTACCTGCCTAACATCATGTACATAATTGATTTCGTTCACGTCCTCTTCTAAGTTTTTATATTCTATCGCTGTATCCCTTGTTATTCCTGCTGCAAATTCCTATGGGGAATTTTCCTATGAATTGCCTAACCATGGGTACCTATGATAAATTCGACAAGTCCCCATAGAAGAAGGATGTCTATCTTGCTATAAATTCCCAAGAGTTTTTTCATGAGTTCCTATAGAGGATTATAAGATTCTGGCTGTGTGTTCCAAAATTTACTGCCAGTACTAAAAATTTATAGTTTACGTTATGTGCACTATAGATTTTCAGTACTAATAGTAAATTTTGGAACACAGCCTCTGTAGGAGCTGGTATAGTGTAACAATTGATGACAACAGAGAAAAATATCAGGGCGTTCCTCGTTTTGAATCCAAGCCTGGTCTCTTCTCTGAGTTAATAGACTTCCGTCCTGTCACTGAACCACACAGCCCGCTGATAGCTTTTCTGTTGTGCCTATTTTCTCTAAATTTCTTACAATAGGTACCTATAGGATTTACCCAGCATGTATATATAGATAACATAAAAAATTTTTCTACAAGGTTTTACATAAGAACTTATGGCATCCAGTCCATGAAAAGAGATTTCTGTAGGATCATATGGGAAAAAGAATGATGTTGATGCAATCGGATTTAAATGATATACAGGATGTTCCGTATTTGGGATTATTTTCGTCAGCAAATAAAGTAGATTAAACTGAGTCAAAAAGTCCTGTATCATTTTGCAATGTTCGCAATAGTTAATTTCTAAGAATTGCCAAATAAGCAGGTAAAATCGACGCATGAGACAACTTTAAGATATCTTTAAGAATTCTTTGAAAAACATTTTAAAAATAAATAATTCTAAAAAATATCGATTTTAGACATTCTGTTTATTAAGTAATAATTGCAAAAATTACAAAATGATAGAGGACCTTTCGATTCAATTTAATCCTTTATCTGCACACAAAAATAGTCCCAAATATTTTAAGATATTCATATATGTACATATATAATAGTCCCAAAATAGTCACAAATATTCTGAGACATTCTGTATAATCCCTATAATATACATATTAGAGTGTGTGGACAAAACGCTATAACAACTGACTAATTCCATGTGAAAATCTAAGATCCATGTGAAAATCTAAGATTCCATGTGAAAATCTAAAATCTAAGATAATTTTTCATAACTCCAAAAACTGAAAGTCATGTGATAAACAAGGTGTGTTTGGTGACTCAAAAAGTCATGAATATATACATATTTTCGTTTATGGCAATCAGGATTTTTTTTATCCGACTTGGAACATACGTCGTTTATTAACTATTATCGTGGCTTCCAGGAGTTACGAATTATTCTCTTAAGTTATATAGATATATACGGTAACCGTATATAGGTATCCATAAGAATACGGAAGATGCCTCATGAGAACTAAAGACCTACAGAATATTTCATTTTGACGTATAGGAACATGTAGGTTTACATAGGAGTTAGGACATAGAAGATGTGCATACGTCCTATGGTAGCCTATAGGCATTTTCAGTCCCCAAGGGGCACCTCTCTTTTGTCTTACGCCTACATGTTACTATATGTCAAATTGGTATTTTATGAGATTTTAGTTCTCATGGAGAATCTGTCAACATTCCTGTACCTCTATTACCCTATTTGCATTCCTATGAATGTCCTATATATACCTATGCATGCTGCACAAATTCTATAGATAACTACACAAATTCCATAGGTAACTACACAAACTCCTACAGAATCTTATAGTTCTCTATAGGAACATGAAAAAAACCCATGAGAAATTGCAACAGAGATATTTTCCTCTATCATATTATCCAAATTTTCCATACTGTTACTATTCTACATTATTGCAATCGAACTTCTTCGCGTCTCTTCTGAATTCCTATCATCTATTGCTTTATCTATTTTCATACTCTCTTCAAGTACGTTATCACACTATCTTGTATACTATTGTATTATAAATCATCTTTATTATCTTTATTATTAGATCGACAAAGTTGGTTTGTGACAGATCGGTATTAATCAAAATACTATCAATTTCAACTTTTTGGTTCACAGGTTCTTTCAAAAAAAGTCTTTACTTCTTCTCTAATTGGAGCAATTTTCGAAAATGTAGATTTTGCTGAAGCTTCTTTCATGCGTCCATCTAAATAAACTGGAAACATGTAGTGTCTCGGCGCTAAACTATGGCGCGAGACACGGATGTGCCTCCATTACGCGAATCGGCGAGTTGCATCAGATCGAGGTTATCGGAAATTCAATAAGGGCTGAACCAATCAAGTTCTAAGTGCGCTCAATCGATTGCAACCGCTCGAAATATATAATGGAAGTGTTTTTATTTTTTCTATACGTACCCTACAAGTGGAGATTCCGCGACGCAAAATTCTGAACTGCCACTTTTTCAAATTAAGATACGTCGTCATCGTCGACCGCATTCCACACATTCCTTTCGTATCCTTCTTTATGCAAGGAGCGCTAGTTTCGTGTCCTTCTGACATTCTTTACACAAGGAGCGCTAGTAATATACATAATCAGCAAGCGCTGCGATCTGAAGACATTTGGAGACACGACAGTGTCGCGGCGACACTATCGTGTCTCCAAATACTACGATAGTGTCTCGGTCGGTTTTTTCAAAACAAGATCGATAAAGTCAATAATATTTTATAATAATAAAACACGCTGGTAATTGCAAAAAATTAGGAAATATAATTTAAAAAGCGATGTATTCAATCTCGATCTCCATTTGTTTATAACTTAATATTTAACAAAAAGAGATTAAATAGAAATGAAGTTATTCGCTGGTATTTGTTAATTAAGCTAGGAAATAATAATGAAAAACAGATTTATTTCTATTTATTTATAATTAATATTTAAGAAAAGAAGGTCAAATGGAAATGGAATTATACATTGGTATTTGTTAACTAAGCTAGAAAATGATATTAATAATAAATTGTTAACCTAGCTATTTTATAAACAAATAGAAATAAATCACTTTTTCATTATCATTTCTTAACTTAGTTAACAATTACTAGCGAGTAATTTTGTTTCCGTTCGATCTTCTTTTGTTAAATAATAAGTTATAAACAAATGGAGATCGAGATCGAATAAATCGCCTTGCCATTATCATTTCCTAACTTAGTTAACAATATGGTAATTACTGCGTTGGTAATATCATTTTACTTCTATATCTTACTGGCACTGTGATTGTTCATTTAATTCTTTGTTCAATATTTAATTTAAGATATAAATTATGAATTAGAAAGAGAAACTAATTGTGAAATGCATTATAAAATATGTCAGACAAGGAAAGATTGAGAGTCGATTTCACCAACACCGATCAAGCTTAATTGTAATTAACTATCAACCGCAATTGGTCGATTAAATAGCAAAGGCGATTGGTCAGTCAACGGTCGAATAAGCTAACTGGCGTTGGAGAAACTGGTCAACTACCTTGAGTATACCAACTTCTCGAAATATATTTCACAGTTAGCAGCCTTTATCTCTTATGCGACATTCATAAAGGCCTTTTCATATTGATGCTTGATGCTCATTTTCAGTATCAAAATCAAATATTTTAATATTCATCAATTTCTATCCTTAAGTTCGACTTTTACGGTGCTAAGGGCAAGTTTCACCAACGCCAATTAGCTTAATTGGCCGTTGACTGACCAATCACGTTTGCTGTTTAGTAGAATCGACTAATTGCAATTGACAGTTAATCACGATTAAGCTTGATCGGCGTTGATAAAACGTCTGGAAATCGGTCCGATATTTCAGACAGAGAAGGAATTAACAAATCATTTGATCACATGACCATTGTGATTGGTTAATTCTTTCTTCATTCGGGGTCTCGATTTTTAGTATTGTGGACACGAGGTTATAGACAAAGATGGTGGAGATTTAGAGAGAGATATCGTCCAACTGAGCACATCATATTCTTGAATCCTATTCTTGAATATGCAATTTTACGTATACGCACGTTGCGATTGACGAAAAAGCGTATACGCTATTGATGTTATATTCTTGAGTACTGTTTTGTAGCACTCGTAATGGGAAACGTTTTCTAATGTGCGAAAACACGCTTGGCAACGTTGTAAAATATATTAGCATTCTACAAACATTAAATCCAAAAGCGTACAGCAGAATAGTAATTCATACCGGCAAAAGTTATTACGTTGATAAGGTAATTAATTGAATCATATTTAAGTCACTAGTTTTCTTCTATTCAGTCAATACCACTAAAAAAAAAATATATGTTTCCATAACCTTAAAAATATATATATATAATTTTCTTTTTTAATTATATATATTTATATATATTTTTTTAATTATATATATTTTTTTTATCATTTTTTTTATTAAATTTGCATTATTGATTGGCTCAAAAATCTTGTATAAAAGTTTACAAAATAATTATATATGTATCTATATACACATTTCATGTTTATTTTTATATACACAGTGCGACAAATATGTTCCCGGACAGGGCCTGAAAATCATAATTGAAATAACATATGCATATTTTTTGGTTTTATTATTCAAAATATTCTCCTCTGGCTTCAATACACTTGTTACAGCGATTCAATAGTGATTCAAATGCATGTTCTAGCTCAGTTTTCGGAATTGCCTCTAGT
>JAANIC010004582.1:163583-191574 GCA_017607545.1 Acromyrmex charruanus
CAGTAATTGTTTGGCCAGTTGGAACAAACTCTTTGTGGATAATACCTTTGCTATCAAAGAATGTGATGAGCATTGTCTTGATTTTTGATGGAACTTTTCGTACTTTTTTTGCTTGTGGTGAATTCTTTGACTTCCATTCCGCACTTTGACGCTTAGTTTCTGGATCATATTGAAAGCACCATGTTTCATCACCCGTAACAATTGATTTTAGGAAGTTTGGATTATTTTCTGCGGCTGCAACGATGTCTCTGGAATAATTGATTCTCGCTGATTTTTGATCGCTTCTTAATGTGTGTGAAATAAACTTCGCACAAACCTTCATTTTACCCAAATCTTCATGTAATATGGTTCGAATCATTTCTCTACTGATATTTAAAGCCTCCTCCATCATTTTTAGTGATGCATTGCGATCGTTTGCAACAAAATCACGTATTTTTTCGATCATTTTGGGTGTTCGAACCAAAATTGGCCGTCCTGATTTTTTGTCATCTTCAAGGGTCTCTCTGCCTTCCAAAACGCTTATGCCACTCAAAAACAGCTGTACGACCTAGACATTGACTGCCGTAAACTTGTTGCATCGATCGGAATGTTTCTGATGCACTTTTACCAAGTTTTGCGTTAAATTTAATCACTGCTCTTTGTTCCATATTAAAATTTCTACCTCGACCAAAATCTTGTTTAACATGAACTGTCATATCTTCGTTATATGTCAACCAAAATGAATGAAACTTTGACAGATGATAGAAAAATGTTCAACCTTTAAAATGCATGTTTGAACGCACGTCGTCACTGGTTGCTGAGATGTGGTTCGTGTCCGGGAACATATTTGTCGCACTGTATATTTTATATATTACAGAAAATTTGTATTCTTACTCTATTCACAATTCAGTTCTGTAAAAGTAGAAGGAAATTTAATCCAATGATTCAGGATTTCAGGATTTTCTGTCTCGTTATTACATCTATTACTTCATGAATACAACGGAAACTGTTGATTGACTGACAGTCATATAAATATTTTTTTGATATCCACCTGATAAGAATACTCGCAAAAAATCGCAATGCCATAATAACCTATAGAAAAATAGTTGTTATTTATGTTTGACCTACAGAAAAATCGTTATTTATTGTTTATGTTCAGCATATATGTATGCTATGAATTTTGGAATAATTATCTTAGTCATAGGATCGATTGAGGATATTCTTGTTTGAAGAGTTAAATGTGGTTCAACAAGATCAATAAGATATCTTGTTGCGGCTTTACTTAAACGAAAAAATGTAATAAATTGTTCATTAGGTAATTCAAAGGGAATTCATCCCTGATATGAAAAATTCTCTTTCGTTGTTCTGCTATTTCTGCATTTTGTAATGCATTTATGATTGGCACATTTAGTACTATATCATCGAGATTCATTTTTTATATAAATCTTTTTTTTTATATTAAATCTTTTATTCTCCGCTTTCTCTTCTATTTACGGCGTGAATACACGTGAAACGGCGTGAAACAAATAAATCATTACATATTTATAAATTAATTTTTTTTTTATTTCAGTATATATATATATGTGTGTGTGTGTGTGTGTGCGTGTGTGTGCGTGTGGGGGTGTGTGTGTGTGTAGAAAGAATATGTGTTGTGTTTACGAATTCTTATTTAGTTCGTGCGTTTCCGACTATATGCGTTAGAGTATCAGCGCGCTTGCGCGAGATCGAAAGGTAGAAGAAGGCGAGAACAAAGAGGCAGTCGAACAACAGCGAGGCACGTGCGTGGCACGACGAAGAGTTGAGGTACAAACAAAGAGTCTCTTCTGAATTGTCGGCCAGCGATACTGGCTCACCAAGCATTCCATCATTTGGATTCATCTAATATCCTACAATTTGGGGGCTCAGCCGGGATTTATACGAGAAGAACTGGTGAGAGACAAGAGACGAAAGACGAAAAGACGAAGAAAGAAAAGACGTAAAACTAAAGACGATTAGACGAGAGAGAGAAAAGACGGAGAAAAGACGAAAGAAAAGACGTAAAACTGAAGACGATTAGACGAGAGAGAGAAAAGATGGAGAAAAGACAAAGAAAAAGACGAAGAGACGAAAAGACAAAGACGTAAGACGGAGAAGACACGACGACAAGAAAGAGGAAAGAAGAAAGAAGACGACATTCAAATCCCGAAGACGTTAAGAAACCGAAAGACATCGAGTGTGCAACTACAAGGTGGCGCAGCGACACCAGAAATACGTTGGCAAGATTGTGAGTGTGTCGGTAACGCTAACATCAAGAGGACAGTGACAATACGACGAGGTGGCGCGGCGACACCAGAAATACAGTGGCAAGACTGTGAGTGTGTCGGTAACGCCAACATCGAGAAGGCAGTGACAATACGACGCGAGTGCGCGCGCGACAGTAGCGCTAATAACGATATCAAAAGTGTGGCGGCGGGACTGTGCCGACGGTAAACACGTGGCACGTTGAAGTGCGCGGAAGCAAGATAAACAACCTCGCGCAAATAGAAGCTATCCGACAAAAGATATGTACGGCGTCGACCGTTGCCGTGATGGCTTTGCATAGATTCGTGTTCGAAAAAGAAGGCGACCGCAAGAACCGACAGAGACTTAGAAACTTCGAAGATTTCATCTTCAAGAAAGACACGGCGGGGTACGTGAACAAGTTAGAAGCGGCGCGAAAACTTCCGATCGGCGACTTAATATCATGCTACAACATCCTTGGCTTAGAATACGGCGGAAATAGAGAGGAAATAATAACGCGTATACTACACGGTTTAATGGACCTATCTACGCTCACGCCTAAAAATAATGAACAGGACGATGAACTAGACGAAAATGCGAGTGATGAGGGAACAGCTGACGAACAAGACGATGAAAGAGAAGAACAAAGAAGCAACAAAGAAAGTGAAAATAACCTCGAAGAGAACCACTCTATCAGAGGCAGCCAAGTGAATATGAAATTCGCAATGACATATCGAGACGTGCAAGATTCAATAAAAACCTTCACTGGAAAAGATACATATCCGGTTGAAAGATGGATATATGAACTATATATCGAAGATACGGCTAACTTGTTTGGATGGTCGGAATTACAGAAGCTAGTGTTCGCAAAGAAATCACTAGCTGGACCTACTAAAATGCTCATCGACAGCGAAGGCATTATCAAGTCGTGGAAGAAATTAAAAGAAATTCTACGAGAATTTATAGACAAAATAAACAGTGCTCAAATATATGATATGCTGGTCAAAAGAAGGTTGAAGAGAGACGAAACCGTACAGGAATATTATTATGTGATGAAAGAGATAGCAACATAGAAGCAGAAGCACTCATGAAGTACGTGATTGATGGACTTCCGGAAGACGCGCAGAGCAAGATTATATTGTACGGAGCTAAAAAATTGACGGAATTCAAGGAGAAGCTGAAAGTATACGAAACAATTCGGAAGAAGAATACTGAGAGGATGAGAACGAGAGAGAAGAACAGCATGCAGAAGAAGACAGAAGAAGCGAGGAAACCATCAACAGCAAAAAGTGAAAAGGAACAAGAAACAGACGTGCGGTGCTACAATTGCGGCGGCAAAGGACATAAAGCTAAAGACTGCAAGAAGAAAGAATTAGGTAAAAAGTGTTTCAAGTGTCAAAAATACGGGCATACTGCGAAGTTGTGTAACGCGTCAGATGATAGTGAAGCGGTAGCGGATAAAAAGACGGCGGTAATTAATACGGTTACTGATGCACCGAGCGATAGAATGTTTAAACGAATCACGATAAACGGTGTGCAGGTCAATGCGTTAATAGATACCGGCAGTCAAATCACGGTAATGCGCAAAGACGTTTACGATAGTATGAAATTAGACAAGCTACGGGGAAATAGTATTTGTTTAACCGGTTTTGGGAAAAACGAAGTACATTCATTGGATTGCGTAAATATAATTATAGAAGTAGATGCTGATAATTGGTAGCGATTTTCTAGCGATGACGGAAATGAGCATCAATAACGACGGAATAACTATATGAAGAGCAACACTTGCTCAATTGTTAACACAAATCAACGTGATCGAAAAGCAACCGTTAGACATAGGTGACGCGACGGATGTGAGAGTGCGCGAAGAAGTAGAGACGATTGTTGAAGAGTACCAAGTAAATAAGTGTAAGACAACAGACGTGAGCATGCGTATTGTACCGAAAGATGAAAGGCCTATTTTTCAAGAACCGCGACGATTACCGGCACCCGAGCGCGAAGTAGTCGAAAACCAAATAACGGAATGGTTAAACAATGGGGTCATTGAGAAATGTTCGTCGGAATACTCGAGTCCAGTAGTCGTTGTAAGAAAGAAGAACGGATCACCGTGTGTATGTATCGATTATAAGAAGTTAAATCGAGTCATTGAAAAGGACAGTCATCCCTTACCACTAATCGAAGATCTGCTAGATAAATTAGAAAATGCATGTGTGTTTAGTACGTTAGATCTGAAAAATGGATTTTTTCATGTATCCGTAGAAAAAGAGAGTCGAAAATATACAGCGTTTGTCACCCCGAACAGTCAATACCAATTCCAGAAAGTCCCTTTTGGATTATGTAATTCGCTGAGGGTTTTCCAAAGATACATTAATGCTGCTTTCTGGGATTTGATTAGACAAAATATAGTGTTGCTTTACGTAGATGACTTGATCGTGCCGGCAGCAAACGAACAAGAAGCGTTGGAACGATTGCGAATCGTATTGAAAACAGCTAGCGACTACGGTTTACAAATTAATTTTAAGAAGTGTCAATTCATGAAAAGAACAATCGAGTTCTTAGGCCATGTAGTAGAAGGGGGCAAAATTTACCCTTCCCAAGAGAAAGCCGTGATCGATTACCGAGAGAATTAAAAGATATTCAAAGCTTTCTTGGATTAACGGGTTACTTCAGAAAGTTTATATCTTCGTATTTTACGATCGTGAAACCGTTGAGCGACATGTTGTGGAAAGATCAATCGTATAATTTTGACGATAAGGCTCGAAACGCGTTCATACAATTGAAGACGATTTTAACTCAGAATCCAGTACTGAAAATATATCATTCGCGACACGAAACGGAAGTACATACGGACGCAAGTATAGACGATTATGGAGCTGTACTACTACGACGTTCAGACGAAGACAACTTATTACACCCAGTATATTTTATGAGCAAAAAGACAAAAAAGGAGGAAAGGAATTACACGAGTTATGAATTAGAGGCGCTTGCGATAGTAGAGGCACTTAGAAAATTCCGAGTGTATTTGTTAGGAATTCAATTCAAAATAATTACTGATTGTGCGGCTTTTCAGCGAACCATGAGCAAGAAAGAGTTAAGTACATGTATTGCCAGATGGGCTTTAGTGTTAGAGGATTATCATTACATCATAGAGCACAGACCGGGAATTCGTATGAAACACGTCGATGCTTTGAGTCGACATCCGGTTATGACGATAGCGAAAAGTCCGATTATACCACAAATTAGAAGTCAACAAGCAAACGATGAAGAGATCCAAGCGATAAAAAAAATTGTCAAAGACAAAGCGTATAAGAATTACCACATAAGCGGCGATTTATTATATAAATTTCAAGACGGTAGAGATTTACTTGTTATTCCCAGAACGCTAGAATTAGACGTAATTCGAACGATTCACGAGAAAGGACATATGGCGGCGAAACGTACCGAAGAGCGTATTCGGCAGGAGTACTTCATACGCGATTTAAGAAGTAAAGTAGAACGACACATTGCCAGTTGCGTGCAGTGTATATTGACGAATCGCAAAGAAGGTAGGCAAGAAGGATATCTGCATCCCATTCCCAAGTCTGATGTGCCGTTACACACATACTGTACCATGCCGATCATTTAGGGCCGTTAGATACCACTAATAAAAATTATAATCATATTCTCGCTATTATTGATAGTTTTACTAAATTTGTATGGTTGTACCCGACTAAATCTATCACAGCTCGCGAGGTCACAAGTCAACAAATCGTGACGGATAGAGGCACAGCTTTCACCTCTCAAGAATTCAAGGAGTATTGTCAGAGTGAAGGAATTGAACACGTGACAATCACCACGGGATTGCCAAGGGCAAGTGGAACGTTTGAATAAGGCGATCATATCGATACTTTCCAAGTTATCAATCGAAGAACCTGCTAAATGGTACAGACATATAGATAAATTGCAACGTATATTAAACTCCATGTTCAATCGTAATGTAAATGCGACGCCTTTTGATTTACTATTTGGCGTAAAAATGCGCGACGAAACTGATTTAAAACTGCGCGAAGTAATAGCACAAGAATTTCGATCGAGATTTGAGGAAGAGCGTAAAGAAATTAGAGCTAGGACGAAGGAACAAATTCTGAAAGTGCAATCGGAGAATTGTAAAACATATAATCTCAGACGTAAGAAGGCCATAGAATACCAGGTAGGAGACGTAGTAGCGATCAAGCGAACACAATTAGGTTCAGGCCGAAAGTTACGAGCGAAATATTTAGGACCATATCTAATTAAGAAGGTTAAGCTTAACGACACATACGATGTGATTAAAAGCGGAGTTTATGAAAGACCTGTAAGTACTTTTACTTGCGCTGAATATGTTAAATCCTGGAATACAGCTAATTAAATATAACCAATATTTTGTAAGACGTAATGTTAGGTTAAGGGAAATAATTTTGTTTGTAAAACATTAGTCATAAGTCGACGATATTATTTTTGTAAGACGTTAATTATAAGTCGGCAATATTATTCTGTAAGACGTGATTGAGGGAAACAATTTTGTTTGTAAGACGTTGATTATACGTCAATATTATTCTTGTAAGACGTAAGGTTAAGTTAAGATAATCAATTTTGTTTGTAAGACGTTAATTATAAATCGACAATATTATTTTGTAAGATGTAATGTCAAGCTAACAGCTGGCGTCGTGCGGGATGCACGATTGTGCAGAATGGCCGAGTGTAGGAAAAGTATGTGTTGTGTTTACGAATTCTTATTTAGTTCGTGCGTTTCCGACTATGACGATATGCGTTAGAGTATCAGCGCGCTTGCGCGAGATCGAAAAGTAGAAGAAGGAGAGAACAAAGAAGTAGTCGAATAACAGTGAGGCACGTGCGTGGCACGACGAAGAGTTGAGGTACAAACAAAGAGTCTCTTCTGAATTGTCAACCAGCGATACTGGCTCACCAAGCATTCCATCATTTGGATTCATCTAATATCCTACACATATATATATATATATATATATATATATTTATTAACTATGAAGATGTGCACATACATTAACATTACTCACTTCGTCTCTCCAACGCAGTCTCCTTTCTTCTTCTTCTTCTTCTTTTAAAATATTAGTCAGCCCAAAAGCTGAAACTGGACTACGTTAAATATAACGTAATAAACGTATATGATTCGAGAGAAAAATATGGAGTATGGAGTAATCCATTCGTTGCATTACGAGTGATAAATTGCATACGAGGTCTGGCTATTAAATAACGAGACTGCGCGCGCAGAAGGCGTCCTAGAGAGGTAGGGTGGGAAATGAATGCAGCTTTGGATAACTGGAGATGTCTACTATTCCAATACGAAAACACGTTTTTGTCGCTGTAGTAGTATTTTTTCTGTTAGAGGTTAGAAACGAAAGTGTTTTTTTCTCGTGCCGATAACAATGTGTGACGAAAAACACGAGCAACGGATCAATGTGAAATTTCTTGTTAAATTAAAAAAAACTCCGACTGAGTGCTATAAGTTGTTGAAAGAGGCCTATGGTGAGAATTCTCTATCTCGTGCGCGTGTTTTCGAATGGTATAAACGGTTTTCTGAAGGCCGAGAGAACATCGAAGATGACCAACGTCCAGGTCGACCTGTCTCTGTTTCAACTCCGCAAACAGTGACCAAAATCAATGAAATTGTGAGCGAAGATCGTATGAGCATTCGGATGATTGCTGAGACTGTAAACGCCGATAAAGAAACTGTCAGAAAAAATTTTACATGACGAATTAAACATGAAGAAAGTCTGTGCGAAGTTGGTTCCAAAAAATTTGATCCCTGAACAAAAGCTCGTCCGTCAACAGATCTGCTCAGATTTTCTTGAGAGGTTAGATGAAGAGCCTGAATTGATGGAAAACATCATCACTTGCGATGAAACCTGGATATTCCAATACGATGTTGAAACTAAGCGGCAATCCATGCACTGGAAAACTCCTGCATCGCCAAGAATGAAAAAAGCAAGGATGTCGAAATCAAAATTTAAAGCCATGCTAATCGTTTTTTTCGACATCAACGGCATCGTGATGACTGAATGGGTTCCAGAGGGTCAAACTGTAAACCAAACTTACTATTTGACAGTTTTGGCAACACTGCGAGAGCGAGTTCGTAAGAAACGGTCGGAGTTGTGGAAAAACAAGTCGTGGATCTTGCACCAGGACAACGCACCTGCCCATAACGCGCTGTCTGTGAAGCGTTATTTAGCCGCTAGAAGCACTCCAGTGCTCGAACACGCGCCGTACTCGCCTGATTTAGCACCCTGTGACTTTTTTCTGTTTCCGAAGATCAAGTCTGCCTTAAAAGGAACCCGGTTCGAGTCGATGGAAGAGATGAAGCGAAAATCGGCGGAGCTCCTAAATGCTCTTACAAAAGAAGACTTCCAGCATTGCTTTGACCAATGGAAAAAACGAATGGAACGGTGTGTGGAGAGGGGAGGGGAGTACATTGAAGGGGAGCATTCGATTGTAGAATAATTTTTAAAATAAAACTCTTTTTCATAAGCAGTCTCGTTATTTAATAGCCAGACCTCGTATACGACAGTACTTACGAGTGTCAAGAATACTGCTCTAGACATTTTCTGTTGCGATTATTCGCAATTTGATATTTGAGTATACGCCACTATTTCAAGAATAGAGACCTAGGAATTTTTCTTTGCGAGCATTCGCAACTTGTTACTTGCGTATATGCAATTGGTTCAAGAATAGGGTCCCATGGCAGGTATTTATAGACGGATCTTATATTTAATCTTAAGTCTTATATTTAATANCGAGCCGATAATTACGAGCCGATAAATCTTATATTTAATCTTGTAATCTTAAGATATCATGAATTAGCCGCATTAGCGACTTAAGACATTACTTAAAGCCGGTTCTACATTAGTTGCAAGCTGATCGCAAGTTTGTTGTGACAGCCAATCTGAAACTTGGATTTTGAAATCAACGTTTTATATTGGCTGTCGCAAACTTGCGATTAGTTTGCAACTAATGTAGAACCGGCTTAAGCGATTAAAATAAGAATCGACCCAATTAGAGGATCAGAGGAGACGAATCACGTGATGCAGTTTGCTACTCTCGCTTTGAGATTCTCTATTCGCCATTCTCTCTTTACTCTCCTCTCCGACCTCTCGTATTTCTCGTGGGTGGGAATTAAATTTTTGAATTTTTTGATTTTGGAAAGTGTGACCAGCTTCAATACGCATTTACAATAATAAGTATATTAAATTATATTTGGAGACGATAGTGGCTCGGCACGTTATTTTTCACGCATAAATGGCATTTTGGTCCTCTGGTTGGAGTTGCCACTATTATTACCATTACCAGTGGCGAGGTACCAATCTGTTAAACTGTTAAATCAGTTAATTAATCAGTTAAACTGCGGGGCCAAAAGAAGAAAAAATTTTGATGAACTTGCTGCAAGTTAACCAAAAAATGTAAGTATTTATTTATCATGGATATTCTTATATTCAACCCAATTAAAATAGTAATTTTAATTTTTCTTCAAGGATATTCTTTGTTGAAGGTCTTCTTATTCCAACTCAAGTAATGGCAACTTTAATTCTCTGTCAAAAATTATTACTCTTCGAAAAAAATTAATGTATGAAATGAAAAATTAAAACTCAAATACTACAATCTTAACCAATTAAGTTAAATTCTGTCAAATTAAAAAGTAAAACACAAATGATATCTCTTGTTATTTACTGAACTCTAATGATATGTATCATTTGTATAAAAGATTTCATATCAACAAAATTGACGCCAAATTAAATTCCTTAAAAATTTTTATGTATTATTCGTAAAAAAGATTTGATATCAACAAGTTAAATTCCATATACAGAGTCTCTAAATTTAGCCTACGGGGCAATAAGAGTGGAATGCCAAAATTATAGAGTACCCTCTCTACAGCACGAGTCTACCAATCATTGCGCGAACGCAATTGCGCATGCTAACCTGTCAAAGTGCATTACAGTGTATATAACCTTAGCAGAACAAGTCATATGTCCATATGTATCACATATTATGTATCACAAAAAAATACATTACACAAATAGTTATATATAATCTGCCTATGGAATTACATTGCATACACTGTGAGAACCTAGTACAATTAGGTGCAGATGCGCGCGCAACACATATCCAACCTACTATGGCATGAAAGGAGCATGACATTAGTGTTTGTAAAAGTACGTGTGAGGAATGCAAAGATTACAGAAGTCAAATTTAGAGAGACTCTACTGTAATGTTCGGATACCAAATTAAATAAATAATATTAACTTTCATCAATACAAAAAGATAAATATAATAGGCTAATGAGAGTCAGCAACAATAAACGGCGCAATTATGTAGTGAACAATCAATATTGGATTGATGTCTTCTTTATTTCGAACGTTTCGATTCTTTTTGGAGTCCTCCTCAGCAAGAACGATTAGCTCAAGTATAATTAGCTCACATGTCCATAATGTCTAAGTCACTCGCAAATTGACAAAGATGCGGCGTTGTTAATCTGACATTTTTTTAAAAACAAATCTTATTACAGTGATACATGCATAAACAATTCAAATAACTTACCATTACAGAACATGAAGCATTGCACTAAAGTTTTGTTGAACATATTAAAACTTAAAAAGTAGAATTGTTAAAATCAAATATAAAGATCACTATTTTTAGAACGCATGTCCGTGTACGATGACGTGTCATTCAGATATGAACTATTCTCGAAGTAAGAAGTCACACAGTAAACATTAAGGTAAATATGACGAACAAAATGACGAAAAACACATGTATATAATTGTTAAGTCAAACCGATAAAACCGCAATAAATTATTGTATAAGAATTAAAAACTGTCAAAATTATTAAAATTGTAAAATAAAGAATTACATAATAAAAAGAAAAAATTCAATATAAAACATATCTCATTAAAATTGTTACATATTCATCAATCAATAAAACTTTGTCAAAATAAATTAATAAACTACAAATCTAAAAAGATTTCTAACATCAGCCAGAAGAAATTTTCAAGCATCGCTGCATAAGCATGATGCAAACTTTCTGAACATAAATTAAGGCCATTCCTTTGCATGTGTATGAATGCAATATCCGAAATCAATTTTTGGTTCACAAATTTCTCCTTGTCTAAAATTTGAACGTTCTTCCAATCGAAGTCATGTGAAAATTCAATACGATGTTTAATAATTACAGAGTGAGTGTCAGTGTTCCAATTTATATATCTATGATGTTCAGATATTCTGCTGGAAAGTTTCCTGCATGTTTGTCCCACATACGATGCATCACAATCTTTACAACAAATTTTATAGACCACATATGTAATATGTAATGATTTATTTGTTTCACATATGTAATAAATTTATTATTACCTTTATTATTACTTTCAAATTATAGTTACCCTTTATTATATATTTATTTTTATTAATTACCATTCTAATTTTAAATTTTTATAGTTTTTCTTACACGACTTAGCAGTGCCAAGTGTTCTGACAAGAAAAATTTTTTACTTAAATTGAATTTTTTTATTTTATACAGTTAAATCTTTAATTTTTTGTGATAACATTTAAATTAAGCAAGGTAACGTAATTTTGTGATAATGCTTTATATATTACTTTGAAGGAGAATTAAATAACTACTACTTCAGTTAGAAGAGAAAATGTCTTTGAATAAATTGTGGTGTAATTTCATTTAAGAGGAATTTAAACCATTTGGATTGGAATAGGAATATCCTTCAATAAAATATATATATACTCTCTCTCTTATGTTTTATTGTATAAAAACTAAAGATAGTATCATTTGGATTAAGTAAATAATAAAGATAGTATCACTTAGGTTTTATTTTTTATTTTGATAGAAGAAGAATTTAATTTGGCGCAAATTGTTGATATCAAATTTTTTATGCAAATGATACATATCATTAGATTAAAATTCATTATTTATTTAATTTGGCATGGTACAAAGAAATGAGATTTAACTTGGCGCCGGTTTTTGATATCCTTCGTAGGAATGACACATATCATTAAATTTAATCAATATTATTTATTTAATTTGATATCTGAATTACATGGACTTGATGCCAATTTCATTGACATCCAATCTTTTATATGAATGATACATATCATTAGAGTTAAATGAATAACAAGAAATAGTATCATTTATATTTTACTTTTTGATTTGATAGAATTTAATTTGATTGGCTAAGATTGTAGTATCTGGGTTTTAATTTTTCATTTGATACATTAATTTTTTTCGAAGAGTAATAATTTTTGACAGAGAATTAAAGTTACCATTACTTAGATTGGAATAAGATTTTCAATAAGAATATTCTGGAAAAAGAATTGAAACTACTATTAATTGGATTGGATATTTCGTATTATATACAAAGGACCCGTTTCACCAACTCGAGTAAGCCGAATCAGTGATTAACTATCAACCATAAGTGATCAAATCTACTAAACAACAAACACGATGAAACTGATCCAAGTGATTCTTTACGAAAAGCTTAGCGCTTCTTTACCTTTTTTTGAAAAGATAAGTTTGTATAAATAACAAGAGACAATACCATTTGTGTTTTACTTTTTAATTTGATGGAATTTAACTTGATTAGTTAAGACTGTAGCATCTAAATTTTAATTTTTCATTTCATACATTAATTTTTTTCGAAGCGTAATAATTTTTGGCAGATAATTAAAGTTGCCAATACTTGGGTTGGAATAAGAAGACTTTAAAAAAAAATACTATATTTTAGAATATCTACTGTTTTAAACTGTTTTAATACTGGTTTAATAAAATATCCTTGATAAATATATGATAATTAATAAATATATGCTTACATTTCTTGGTTAACTTGCAGCATCGTTGCAAGTTCATCAAAATTTTTTCTTCTTTTGGTCCCGCAGCTTAACTGATTAATTAATTGATTTAATAGTTTAACAGATTGATATCTCGCTACTGGTAATGGTAATAATGGTGGCAACTCCAGCTAGATGACCAAAATGCCGCTTATGCGATGAAAAATAACATGTCGAGTCACTATCGTCTCCAGATATAATATAATATACTTATTATTGTAAATGCGCTTTTTTAAAGCCGATCACACTTTCCAAAATCCAAAAATCCAAAAATTGAATTCCCGCCAACGAGAAACACGAGAGGTCGGAGAGGAGAATAAAGAGAGAATGGCGAAGAGAGAATCTCAAAGAGAGAGTAACAAACTGCATCACGTGATTCGTCTCCTCTGATCCTCTAATTGGGCATGGTCATCAAAGCTCCATAGACATGGAAGTAGGAGAGATTAGAGAAAATTAATCATGTGATCTTGATTAGACGTTATCATTCACGTGATGCAATTTACCATTCTCTCATGGGCCGGTATTCATAGTTCTTATTTTAACCGTCTTAAGTCGATTCTATATTAGTTGCAAGCTGATCGCAAGTTTGTTGCGACAGTCAATATGAAACTTTGATTCCAAAACCCTAGCTTTAGATCAGCTTGCAACTAATGTAGGCTTTAAATAATGTCTTAAGTCGCTAATGCGACCTTCTAATTAGTTCATGACATTTTAAGACTATACTTAAGATTAAATGTAAGATCCGTCTATGAATATCAGCCATAGTGTGCTCAGACGGTATCTCTCTCTAAATCTCCGCCGTCTTTATCTATAGCCTTGTGTCCATGATGCTAAAAATTGTGACTTTGGATGAAGAAAGAATTGACCAATCACAATGGTCATGTGATCAAATGATTTGTTAATTCCTTCTCTGTCCGAGATCTCGGACCGATTTCTAGGGCCGTTTCACTAACGCCGATCAAGTTTCATCGTGATTAACTGTCAACCGTAATTGGTCGATTCTACTAAATAGCAAACGCAATCTTCTGTGACAAAAAATGAACTTCTCGGCTCTTTGAGGTAGTTCGTTTCCAAAAGTTGGTGTTTTGATGTTAGCGAATCCGCTGGCGACGCCAGAAGATGTAGCAACGCGATTTTCTATGCCAAAAAATGGTATACCGATCCAAAGAAGAAGATAGTACAATAAGCGTTTTATATTTTCGGCAACTTCAGCATTATAATATGCATTTAATGTTTCGCCAGAAACACATTGAGATGCAATGCTTGAAGCTTGTTCGTAAATATTTGTAGACCCATGCTTCAGGACATTACTGATGAAAATTCTCTTACCTTCCTCAATTTTCTTGTTTTCCGCTTGTTCTATTTCATTGTCATTATCATTGTAAATTTTATCATTTGGCATCCCTTTAATAACGGAATTTTTTTATTAAGGTATTCAAATCGTTCCGGTGGGAGTGATTTGCCAGAATCGAAACTTAGTGTATGACTAAGTGCTACTATTAACCCTAGTAAATCATTGTTATTTTTGGTTACCTTCCCGATCATATAAGAGTTGTGAAACTTTGCAACTTTGTCACGCTATATCTTGACTGAGTATGTATTTCTTAGCTCAAAACGTGAAATTTATATCTCGAAATCAGACAAAGACAGACAAATATGAATGAAATAAATATTTTATTTTTAATTTATTACAATGCTTCAGAGAAATTTTATTGGAAAAATTCACAAAAAATGATTACTTTGGATAAAATATTCTCAAATTTTTAAATTTAATGTTCAAGCAAAAACCTATAGGATTTTTTTAATCGATCCTTTGGACTAACAAAAAAAAATAGTGCAATATAAATCGTTAAAAAAAAATAATTATTTGAAATATCGAAAATCGACATTTTGAAAAATTTACATATTAGAAATTTACAATTAATAAATATAATTTTATTATTTAAACAATATAAAATGATAGATAAAAGATTATACATATATAAATATTACTATAGTAATAATATATATAATTAAGTTTATTAGGATTTAGTTTAGAAGATGCAACACTCGCTCTAAAGCAATACAACGGCCAAGCGATTTTCGAAAACTGACAGAGATTATAAAATTTCTACTATTTATTATATTGAAATAATTCTTTCAAATTCTACATTTTCGTGTATTTACTTTTATACTACCGAAACTCAATAAACAAAAAATTTAACAAAAAATTAAGGGATACCCAGAACGCTGAAAGCTTACAAGTTGGTCACGTGTGGGTCCCAAGTATCCTCTTTGAACTTTCATGCATTCTCACGTTGAGAATAACGCAAAAAACAATATCCTTGCAGATTTATCATATTTATGGACAGTTAAAATATTTTTTCAGCCTCAATCTGGATCTCAAATTATATTAGGTGTAGTAAAAAGAAATCCATTATTTTTACTACACCTAATATTATAAAAAAGTTACACCAATGTAAATGTTAGCATAGAGTACGTTGAACTTATGAATGACTTGCTAGTTAAAATTGATTACAAAAAATATAGTAAGGGGTCGATTCTCTATCTAATCGTTGATTCGTAGATATTATATAGAATAAATAAGTTGCGCAATGACATCAACGACTGTCGTTAAGAGTTACAGAATCGGCCTTTTAAGGTTACAATCAAATCCATTTGGTATATGCATGACAAATAGATCTTATATAAAATTGCAATTTTGGAAATGGATTCTTTCTAATACCGACATACTATCAACGTATAAAATCATTAGAACTCTTGTCAGAATGCTAGTGTTACGTCCAAACCCTTGAAAATTTGGTCAAGGAGACAATGAGGGAAAATGGAGGGGGTATGGAAGGACGGTTAGACTCAATCTCACAGGCATACGCGCGGAGGCGAACATCTGTGAGTCGTACGCACCTTTTAAGTCCCGGAATGTGGGTCAACGTCCGAAGGGACACTATGACACCTGTTCCGCTGGACAGTGCGAACGTCGGTCCTACTTTTTCGGTCAAGGAACTTAATCCCTTTGACCTGGGACTGAACCTTGTGCAATCTCAGGTATTCGAGGGAAGTGAATGCGAGGAATGATGTTAATAAAAGACAGAGGAATATCTTAAATTACATTTATTAATAAAATGAAATATAATGAAACAAAGGAATTTTATACATTATAAGACTTTTCTTTACAAAAAAAAATATACATACTATAGCTTGTGGATGAATGCTTGTATGTGTGTGGTTGCACAATGAATGGGTTTTTCCATGCGGGGAAACGCGGGGTAGACTGTAAATAATTACGACTTACTTAGTAGCTGTTTCCAAGATATCGTAGATTCTAGGCGAGTGGTCAAGGAGATCCGTCGTCAGCGAAGAGCGTCCGAAGGGCAGTCGCGGTGACGTATGGCTGGTAACTTCAGTTGCGATTTGGTTACAAGTTCGCACTCGGACGGGATCGCGAACTGACGTGATTAGCGCGGGTTATAATAATTTTCGGACTGCCCGAGAAAATGAGTAATTGTGCGCGAACTTCACTGACGTGGACCGAATGGTTTAAAATTCTGTACTGACGCTCTGCGCTTCCGCGGGACCTCTATTTATATCCCGAAAAAAGTGCGTTGTGCCCTTTGTTTAGGATGCAAAAGTTAGTGCAATGTCACGTGGGATTTATGATTTTTATAACGTTCTATCGTTGTTGATCTAAAGTACATAGTTAGAGTAGTTACGAAAAGAAGAGAAACGGTGATTTATGGTTTTTCTTAAAGAGCCAAGATTGCTCCGAGAGGGATTCTGTTATTCTCGCGGAAAATATGGCTAGATAAACAGATGATTGCACAAATAAGTTTATGTGCAGGGCTACCATTGTCTGTTTTTAGATAATGCTCCCGTGGGAAGTTATCCTATGCGTTTATGATTTTTTAAGTGCAACGTGGCGCTTGTTTTCTAAAATGAAATTGTTAGTCAGTCTCGGATGACAAAGCCTAGATTTTCTATTGCATGACCTCGGTGCATTTATAATGTCTTCTGCAATCTTGTCTCTTTTAGGGCCTACATTAAGGTCGTTATTCTTTCCGGATTGATTGGCATTTACGAGTTTTCGCGGCATCTGTCCGGTCCCTCTTTTCAATTCTGTCAGACCGTTATCAGAAGGCGCCGCTCGGATCTCGCAGACGCCAACCATAGTCGCGACGTGGAACCGAAAAAAAAAATCGTGGCGTCTGTAGGACGTAACACTAGATTTCTAAAAAAAATTTTTGACCTGCGTGGACTTGAAAAAATTCAGAAACTCACCATTTTCTAAAGTTCTACAATTTTTTTTTTTATTCGGAGTACAAATTAATTCGGTCTGTTTTCCAAAAGATGGCTCCGGCTGTTGTGATTCAGCTGATTTTGGCGTTTTCGGAGAGGTTAGACATCTGCTAATAATATTCAGTTTATATCGCTTTGAGTTTCATACAAAAACCTTGATTTTTACTGTGTTTTAAATGTCGAATTTTGTGTTAACCAAGCAGCATTTGCGGGAGGTTCTAATTTTCTGCTTTAATTGGAAGAAAAGTGCAACTGAAGCCCATAGAATGCTTGTCGAAGTTTATGATGACACTGCTCCAACTGATAAATCATATAGGGAATGGTTTCGACGTTTCAAGGATGGAGATTTCAGCGTTGAAGACAAGCCTCGCTCTGGACAGCCAAAAAAATTCGAAGACGAAGAATTAGAGGCATTACTCGAAGAAGATCAGAGTCAAACGCAAGAGGAGCTTGCAGAATCATTGGGAGTAACTCAACCAGCCGTTTCTGCACGATTGAGAGCCATGGGAATAATTCAAAAACAAGGAAATTGGGTGCCTCATAAACTGAAACTGAGAGACGTTGAAAGGCGATTTTTCACGAACAGCTGATTCAAAGACAAAGAAAAGGTTTTTTGCATCGGATTGTGACTGGAGATGAGAAGTGTATATTCTACGACAACCCCAAAAAGAAAAAATACGCTAAGCCCGGTCAATCGTTGCCATCGACCTCAACATCAACACCAAAGCCGAACATTCATGGTTCGAAGATCATGCTCTGTATCTGGTGGGACCAAAAGAGTGTTGTTTACTATGAGCTGCTGAAACCTGGCGATTCCATTACGGGCGATCGGTATCGGCTACAATTGATTCGTTTGAGCCGTGCATTACGAGAAAAAACGGCCGGAATACGAACAAAGACATGATAAAGTTATTTTTCTTCATGACAACGCTCGGCCTCATGTCGCAAAAGTCGTAAAAAAATATTTGGAAACGCTCACATGGGATGTTTTACCGCACCCGCCCTATTCTCCGGACATTGTTTCTTCTGATTACTGGTTGTTCCGAAGGATGCAGCACGATTTGGCAAGTCACCGGTTCACTTCTTTCGCAGAAATCGAAAATTGGCTCCAAAATTGGATCGCCTCCAAAGACGAGTCATTTTTTCGAGATGGAATTCGAAAATTGCCTGAGAGATGGGAAAAAGTAGTAGCCAGCGATGGACAATACTTTAATTAATCTGTTCATTCATTTTGTTTTGAAATAAATGCATTTTTGAACACAAAAAAACGGACCGAACTAATTTGTACTCCTAATAGTTATTCATTTTAGCTCATCGATATTAAGAATAATTGTTAGAACTTTTAGTGGGGCTGCCAGAACTCTTGTCAGAACGCCGGATTTCTAAAAAAAAATTTTAACCTGTGTGGACTTAGAAAAATTGGACAACTAAAACTTCAAAGTTCTATGACTTTTTAATTATTGATTTCAGTACATTAATTATTAAGAATAATCGTTAGAACTCTTAGCGAGGCTACCAGAACTTTTGTCAGAACTTTTGTTAGGTACTTACCGAAACACTCGTAGCCGGTGAGCACCTGTGTCAGGCGGAACGACAGTCCTCTCCCCTGCCCATCCATTCTTCCAGGCAAGGGAGGGATGGAGTGAGGCGGGCATACATGACGCGGTTCTGTTACAGGGCCCCGGTCTGGAGTGGGGAGGCCAACCGCCAAATTAGACAGAATCTGCGCAGTGTGCAGAGACGGCTCCCGTTTCTTAGGAGTGACTCCCCTCGCGTTCTTACAGGACTACGGACAACGGTCGAGCTCTCTAGACCCGACCATTCAATGGTCGAGTTCCACTCGAAAGCCGTCCCGCTTCGACGCCGCCGTGCGGGAGATTGGTCTCTCCCTCTGTCTCTCTCTCTCTCTCTCTCACTCAAGGAGCGTGTTCCTAGAGCGGAGGAGCACTAGCTCTTGATTGAGCCTTCGTTTCTCCTCCGCCCAGGCTTCCACTCCAGAGCGGTCGGCGCCGCCGTCGACCACCAGACCGTCGTCCGTCTCTCCGCTCGCCCTCGCAACGACCGAGCTGAGGGCCGCGGACAGCTTAGTGTAAGCCGCCCACAGGTCTCTCATAATATCGCCCTTTATATTACGGGACTTTTCCACCGCTTTGGCGATGGTGCCCAGCTCCCGTGTTGCCACGACAGCTATGGCACTCAGCGGTTGCCACTCGTACTCGAGGGCGAGCTCGACGGTCTTCTCTCTGGCTCTCTTCGCGGACGCGGAGGCGGGCGCCATTTCAGAATCAAATATGGTCCGGTGGTCCCTTCGGAGCTGGCAGGCTTTGGCCTTCTCGGCCCTCTTAGCCCTGACCGTGAACTTCCCCACGTACTCGGGGTTCAGGACCGGCCTTCCCCTCGACCTTTTGGTGATCTTCTCCTCGGAATCCGAAAAGAGATCATAAGGTCGGCCATTCATTTACGGCCCTTCCGGCTTTCGCCTACGACTCCAATGAGGCCGCCGATGCGATCTTCGACAGAGGCGATCACCCTCCGAGGCGGCAGCCTCGGCGCGAGCCCCGGTCTTGCTGCAAGCAAAGGACGCGCCTTCCGAGGGGTTCCGCCACCCTCTGCTTCGCCCGTTGCCGAGCGATCTTCCGCCTCGAAGCTCTTCGAGGGGCATTCTTCGTCCGCGATGTTTGTAATTTTATAGAATTGAGTAGACATTTTTGGTTTCTCCCACGGTCCGCAACGACTCCGCCAGCCAGGGTATACCCTCGCCCCTCCCCCGGAACCAGTCCAGGAGAGGGATGCCCCAAGTTCCTCCGGGGAGCTGGCATATGGCTCGGGTCCTCGGAATGTGTCATCGAGGACACTGGCCTCCAGCCCCTTACTCCCCGTGAGCGGATGTGGTGCAAGTCCATTCGCGAGTTTCGGGGGTCCCTCGCCTCCGACTACGAGGGCACTGCTACGGGTGGCGCCAACCGGAGCAGCTCCACGGACAGTTCAGGTCACGGAAGCGGCGCCCCTTCCGTACCCTAGCCGCCGTGGTAACCTGCAATGATGTCCGCCGCCCGATGCCCCGCTTCGGAAGGGACACCGTCGCCGGGCTACTACTACTCGGCGCTTCTCCGGCCCTGGCCTCAGAATACGTCTAAGCGATCCGGGGAGGGGCGGGGACCGCGCACCCTGCCTCGGAATATATCCGAGCGGCCGCGCGGCCCTCCCCCTTCCCCTCCCCAAGAAAAACGGAGGCCTTACGACAGACTAAGAAGTCCGCGCGGCTCCGTCCTTCCCCGGACAAAGTCCACACCTCCCGGAGCGAGAGGAGCCCTCAGTGCAATGAGCCGAAGCTCTCAGGGAGCCTTCCCCTCAATGGCATGGGCCAGCCCACAGTCAGAAGCACCCAGCGTACGGGCCGACCCGCCGTGCGAGAGCACCTGCTCGACACTTCCACGCTCAAGATCCCGAGGGAATCACCCCCAAGGAGAGAGAGGAAGGTCTTACGGAAGCCCGGGCACAGTGGGGGTCGAACCCCACACCCGCACGGGCAGGGAATAAATTCCCCCTATCGGTGCCGGGCGATTGGAGTCAGGGCCGCCAACCCCTACCAGCACAATGGAGGCCCGCTCCGAAGAGCAGGCCTCCCAGAGGCACCTCATTACTGAAGGACCCCCCCCCCTTGGGGAACCCGGTGTGCGGATCCACTCCATAACAGGGGGACCCGCAGTTAGACCCCTAGGGGAGCCCCCTCGCCACGGCAAGGCCGAGGGGGAGCGCATTGATTATTAAGGATAATCTTTAGAACTCTTGATGGGACTACCAGAACTCTTGTCAAAACGTCGATTTTCTGAAAAAAAAATCAATATTATTTCTTTTAATTTTTTAATTTTTTTTTAACAATTAAAAAATAATTGCCACAAAAGAGACTTCAAAAACTGGAGGTGCTAACTTCACACCCAACATTAGCATAATAGTTCTGAATACTAGTTAAAGGATATCCATTCGATGTCTTTTAACAAGTAATAGAGTTCCTATTACAACAAAAAATACTCATCAAAAAATTAAATAAATTTTTTATTATAAAAATTAGCATTTCTGCATTGTCTGGATGTAATTTATTTCGATTTTCTATATGAACGGTCCCCGCAGTAAATAGCATGTCTAAATTTATTGCAGAGAATGGAACACTTAGAGATTTTAAAACAAGATTTTTTTAACTTTGGAAATTCGGAATGATATTTTTTCAACTACAATATGGGATTTTCTGTCCTTTTTATTAGAGGCAATGCCAAATATTTCTCAAGTTCAGTTGAATTTGATACATTTTTTCTTAATTAAATCTGTCACTAAATTTCCTTTAAAACTCAATTTGTTCATCATCTATTTCATCATCATTTCCAATGGTATTAAAATACTTAAGGGAGTTTTCAATGGAAGTATACAATGGATTAAAATACTATGGGGTGTAATCGTCGGACAATTAGATAGAATATAGCTTTTATCCCATCCAAAATTTCAGAAAAAAAACATCTCTGACTTAATTCACACTCTGTTAATGAATGATTATCCTCTTAAACCCTCATCTTTGCAACAATAAAAAATATAATTAAAACTTTAGAAAATAGAATGAATTTAGATAAAAATAGTGAATATAACAATAACGAAAGCGACTCTAATTCTAATTTAAAGAAAAAGTTTTTTATAATACCATATTTAAGTAAAGTATCGGAAAAATTTAAAAAACTATCAGATATTCAAGGCTTTAATATCGCTTACAAACCTATAAATAAAATGAATAGATTTAAAACTGGAAAAGATCCTCTGCGTAAAGAGGATTATTGTGGAGTAGTTCATAAAATAAATTGTTTAAATTGTGAATCTTCTTATGTTGGCCAAACAAAAAGGAAATTAAAAACTCGAATAAAAGAACATAGGACATAAGAAGATCCACTTCGCAGATGTCAGTGGTTTCGTCACCAGTTGAATGAGATGCACGAATTGGATTGGGATAATATCAGAATTTTAACACAGAACAATCATTAATGAAAAGAAGAATTTCTGAAATGATATACATAAAAAGCCAAATAAGTAGTAGTCAATAAGCAAAGTGACACTGAAGGTTTGCCCGATGTTTATCTGCCTTTTCTAAAGAAAGATCTCTCTCACACTTAATAAATAATTCTAGAACAATCGAAACTTTTGACACACATATATAAATAGTGGTAACATATATGATATGACAAATAATAACACACAATGTCACGACAAATTTCCATCTGTGTAAAGGATGTACTTGAGATTCATCTTTTTTTTTGCTGTAAAACAGGTAACGATTTTATTCTCATACATTTCGATTAGAAGATATTAATGAGAGGTTAATTTTTTAAATTAGAATCTGGAAATTCTTGTTCTACATAATTCGTAATATGACAATTGGCGCTGCAACATTGTTGTACGATGCACCTTCACATGATAAAAGAATACGTTTATACATAGTTATATTACACGATGGTTGAATTTAATGTTAGATATGTAATTTTGCGTTTTAAGAATATTGTGAATTTACTGAAGATGGCTAGATTGTGGCCGAAAACGTCTAATGTTTTATTAATGTAATGATAATTAAATATCACAAACAATATGTAGTGCGGTGGTTTTTATGATCTTCTTTTCATAAGTTTTAAAATACTTAAAATATTGTAATATACCCGACTCTCCGGCCGGATAAAGAAAATATCTGACATGCAATTATCGCATTATCGACAGGGCTTGCTAGCTATTTCCAAGAGTGGCGGCATCCCTGCGCTTATAAAGAATTGAATTCCTCAATAAAGTCTGCTCTTTTTTATGCAATAATACGACATTAAATGACTTATTACCTCATCAAGGCTGTGATCAAAGTCTCGCTACAAACTCTTTGAAACGTTTAATGGACCAATTAAAAGAAAGAATTTTGCAAAAAACTCATTCAAAAATGCTTCAAAGCGTTTGTACCATCGCGTTGACCATATCCCAAGAGGGTTCTAAGATGGCCATACGTCTTGCCGATGGTTTACAAATAATGGTCGTTTTACTTTGAATGGATACATTAAACTCTACAAAGTGGATCTCTACAAAGATATCGCTTTCGAGCATTCGCAATCAGTTCCCTCTTTTCATTTTCCCTATGCTTACTATACAATATAGTTTCATATACTCTGGAGCGTTTGTGAGAGACAAAACCGTTTAACCTGATTAGGATTAACAAGTCTGGCCGGCGAACATGGATTTTCGTTCACCTCTAACAGGATTTTAAATAATGTAGATTCTAATCAAGCCATCAGAATTAAAGCAGGCAATTTCAGTTGAGAACCTATTTCAGATACTTTTTTGAACGTTAGGACACGTCCCAGAGAAAGAAGTGTATGCATGGCTGATTCATAACCGATAAACCTTTGCTCAAAGTAAATTTGCTTCCCGTCACTTCTCAGCGGATCTCTGCGATTGTAAGATCATTAGAATTGTCAACATCAGAGAATTACCCTACATTAATAGATGCGAATCCTTCCAGTTTCCCATTTCATCGAGATTAATAAGATAAATTGGGTACTAAGGCAAAAGGTAAAGCTAAAGAGCTATATTATTATAACTATAGTCGTTACACCATTGTAAGATCAATTCTATATTGCCATTCATTCACGTAGAGGCAGCAAAGAGACTAATGACCTCGTCTTTTAGTTACAATCACAATACTGTTTTTGTATCTTCTATCAGTCGACGACTGAAATGTTTAATGCCATCAGCAGCGACTCTAATCGGACTGGCTTCTTTATCAAATTCAACTATACAGATCCAATAATTAATGTTCTAACGCTCTGCGTTGTTGGTTGGAATTTTACAGTCAATACCATGCACTTTTCTTTGGATCTTACATTCCACAGCTTCTGGACTTTCTGGTGTCAGACAAGAGTCTCTATCCATTTCGGATTTAACTTTTCGAAATCAGCTAATTTGCGAATATTCTACAGCCATCCCATAACCAGGAAGACAGCGACATTTAGATCTTTCCGTCTTCGTTACAATTTTAGATGAAATCAGTTCCCGCCATAACCAACAATATTTATTTTAGAAAGGATAATCATTAATTTGGTGCTTCTATTTGCTCTCGGGAAATGGAGCTCAGACCTCTAGATCTCTTTTAGATCTCCATTTCTCAGCGACATTTTATCTTTATCATATTAATCGTACGTATTGTAGTTTCCTTGGTAAGTCTTTTTTTGGCTTACTAAGGAGAATAATGTACGACCCCCAGGACTAGTAACCCGTCAAGATTCCTCCATGCAGTGGTGCACATTTGGCTCCCGACACCACAGAAAACCAGCCTCACCACTTCTATCCCCACCAGGCAGACATCTACTGGCATCGAGTCGACCGACTTCGCCGTTACGCGAGAACGAACGAGATAGCGAGAGAGAATGCCCGTCCTTCTCGCTCTACTAATAACTTGTAAACACAAGCGAGTAATAGAGCGAAAAGGGTGCTCTCTCTCTCTCTCTCTCTCTCTCTCTCGCTTCCTCTACTAGTCGCTTGTTATAAGCGATCGAAAACCGAAAATGTGCTTTCTCGACCGCTCGGTGTGTTCCGAAGAAAAAGGACACACAAATTGATTCTAAATGATGATAGATTTAATAAATTTTAATAATCATATAACCCTCCCATTAATTTAGCAAAAATGATTTTAACGTTAAAAAAATCAAAATATGTTTCAAATGTGATGTTTTTCGTGATATCTTTTTAGCGTACTCACATATTCTTTTTGGAAATACGATCGTATTGATATCTTGATATTTTTTCAAACTTTGAAAATTGGCACTTTAGAATTAAAAAGAGTAAAAACGAGTATTAGTCTAATTATTCATTTACTTTTTATTTAAAAAAATGTATATTTCAATAATTTTATAATCTTTTTTCATAATATAATATATATTAATATTTATTAATGAATATTAATAAAATATATATTAATGTTATTCGTAATATTATATATAATATGACATTATTAATAGTCAATTATTAATATTATTATTATTACTTAAAAAATGCAATTTTATAATAAGAAAAAATCCAATATAAATTACATAATCGTTTTAATTTTTTTTAACTATAAAACAAAAATTTTAAACATTTGATGAAAATGTGTGTTCAAATATCAATTAAGTGTTTTACCAAAAAAACTGTCTATAACAGTACTCCAAGAATATCATTTAAAATATGTTTTCTAATACTAATTACGATATTTTATTTTCTTTTACCGCGAAGTACTGATTTAAAAAATTTTAAAACAATATGTGTTACAGATATCAATACTAATGTTTTATCAAACAAATTCTGTGCGTATACTCGAAAGACTATGAACTTCATATTTCAAAAAAATTATAATTTTTTTTAGTTTTAAAATAAATTTTATAAACTACTCTTTTTCTTCTCTTTATTACATTTTTTCGATTTTTTGGTACATACACAGTCTCTCTCAAAGTAAACAGGACTTTTTCAATTGGGACATTTCTGATCGCGCCATCTTAATGCGGCTATAGGCGTTCGAAAGGTACATTTGTTCCAGACTTCCAGTGAAAATTTCATGACATTTGGTTCACTGGAAGCAAAGTTATTGCGCCTAAAGTGACAGTAGGTTTGCGTTATCGGTACAAAAATGAGCATTGAACAAAAAGCTGTAGTATGTTAATACGTAGCAATGCTAGGAAGTGGGTATCAACGTCGGGATTGAATATCGTGAGACTTTCTTAAAAACTCTTTATTGCGGTACAAGGCGTTATGCTCGCGATGCGTTACACTCGGCTTCTTGCTCGGGAATGACTCACACGGTGCTCGAGGTTTTTCCCTACCACCGAAAATCGGCCATAACAAAGGGCATCGGTGACGTCGCTAGACCGATCGTTCTACCAACGGCGCCGATCTCAGAATAACAAACACTGCCGACCTTCGCGGCTATCGTATGATCAGAGCGCGAGCGACGTATCACACGACGCCGCGCTTTACAAAAACAGACGACTCGCAAGCGGAGCCTCGCACGATATCGCCGCAAACATCGAGGCATCAAATATGAAGCCGGTATTGTCGCTGTCTTAAAAGAATCGAAATTAATAGAAATAGTTACACCACACTCGGCCGTCCTGCAATTGATATCCGCCCCGGATATCCATTAGTCCTCAAGGCTTCTTGGTCCGTCATCATCCGACGAATCATCCTTCTCTTTCGGCCATGGCTTCATATAATCGGCGGCGGTGGACGTTTCCCATGGACCTTCGTGGTCACCCACCTTTCTAACCATGTATCGACTATTACGCATTACTTTAACGATCTTATAGGGACCTAAAAACTTATTTGCTAACTTTAGACCTGGACCCTGCTGCGTACGCTTAATCGCCACCAAATCATTTTCGCTATATTTCGCTGCCTCTTTTCGATTTTTGTCGAATCCGCGTTTGTTCTCTTTTTGAATTTTAGCGATGTTATTCTTCGCGCGATCTCTGATTTCGTCGCGATCCTCTTGGAACGTAGAGATCCACTCTTTCTCTAATAATTCGCGAATTTCACAATCGTCTCGAAGCCGCGCATGAGTTCCGAATAGTACATTGAATGGGGATGTGCCTAAACTTCTGTGCAATGTCGCATTAATAAATTGCTGCGCTATACCTAAATATTTATACCACTCCTCGCGTTTTGGATCCGCAAGCTTAGTTAACAGGGGAATTAATGTGCGGTTTACTCGCTCCGCTTGACCGTTCGCTCTCGGTACTCCGGTCGTGATAAGTACGTGCTCGATACCTTCTTCTCTACAATAATTCTGGAAGTCTTTCGACGTAAAGGCCGTACCTCGATCTGAAATTATTCGACGAGGATTTCCAAAAACAATAGACTGTTTTCTCAAAATGTTTAACACTTCTACCGTACTAGTAGTCTTTGTCGTGTATAACCACACAAATTTAGAGAATGCATCAACAATAAGAAACACGTGGTTATAACTCTTTTTAGTAGTAGGAAGCGGTCCGAGGTGATCGATATGGTAAGTATCAAGTGGTATTTCCCCCTTCCCGATCGGATTTAAAAATCCTTCTTGTCTGCCCTGTTTTCTCTCGGCTAATATGCAAGGAACACAATTTCTAACGACTTTCTGAATTCTATCTCTAACATGTGGAATCCAGTACTCTTTATTCAACAATGCTTCAGTCTTTGCGATCGAAAAATGTCCTCTCTCGTGCGCCTGTCGAATAATTTGAGACCTGAATGAGGCGGGCACAACGATTCGCAAATCATCATCTATTTTCTTAAAAAGTACGCTATCTCTTATAACATATCCGTCGATTTTTCGTGCTTTAGCAAGATCAAAAATTCTTTTGACATCAACATCGTCTTGCTGCGCTTTTTCTAGACGTCCTAACAAACTATTTTCACGGGCTTCTATTAACATACACTGCGATAGCGGGTAGCGACTCAAAGCATCTACATGTGCCATGTTTTTACCTGGTCGATGTTCTATCGAATAATTATATTCCTCTAAGAATAAGGCCCATCGGGCTACACGCACGCACAAATCTTTTTTATT
>JAANIC010004582.1:192060-221238 GCA_017607545.1 Acromyrmex charruanus
GTGAAGACATCAATGACGACCCTCATGTTGGCCAGGCCAAATTCGTGATTACGCCAGAGAGCATCGAAAAAGTGCGTGATTTTCTCAACATTCATCCGAAATCGTCGTTGCGTTTTATGGAAATCGAATTGGGAATGTCCAAAGATTCGATTCATCGCATTTTGATCGAAAAATTGGGGTATCGGAAGGTTTGTTCTCACTTTGTACGCACAAACTCACTGACGACCAAAAATTGCTCAGAATCCAACATTGTAAGGACATCGTTAAAGAGTCGAAAAAGGACAAAAACTTCGTTTATAATATTGTTACTGGTGACGAAACGTGGTGTTTCCAATACGATCCGGAAACAAAGTGTCAAAGTGCTGAATGGAGGCCACAAAACGAGCCAGCAACTAAAAAATCTCGTTTTGAGAAGTCAAAAGTGAAAACAATGCTCATTTGTTTTTACGATTCAAAGGGTATTGTTCATCATGAATTCGTTCCACCGGGCCAAAAGGTTAATGCGCCATATTATCTTGGTGTCTTGAGGCGGTTGTTGCATCGTATTCGTCGCATTCGACCAGAATATCGTGAGGAAGGGAGTTGGCGTTTGTTGCACGATAATGCGCCATCTCATCGATCGACGCTCATCACCGATTTTTTGAGCAAAAATCGCATTTTATTGGTCAACCATTCCCCGTATTCGCCTGATCTGGCACCCTGTGACTTTTATCTATTCGGAAAACTTCAGAAAAGTTGTTAAGTCGTGCAAATCAGTGTATCGAAGCGGAAGGAGACTATTTTGAATAAAATAAAACAATTTTGCCGAAAATACCATTTGTTGTTCTTATTTTGAAAAAGTCCTGTTTACTTTGAGACAGACTGTGTATATTCAGGGATATGTTTCAAAGAACTGGCAAGGATACGGGCAGTAGGAGTCAAGCGCAGAAGACGTCGTGCAAATAATATATCTATTAAATGTGAAACTTCTTTATTCACTAAAACGCGCTTACATGTTTCGGATATAATGTTTCAATTTTTATTTGGCAATTTGCGAGAACTCGTGTATTCGTGTATATTATAAATTAATTCCAAACCACGTATACAAAATGAGTCTCTTATTATTTTCTTTTTAAATAAGTTCAAATTTTTTTCCATAGGTACTTGTGCCCTTCTTCTTGACTCTAGTCTTCCATAAAATTTATACAAATTAGTAGTTGAAGAACTAAAGCAGAAAAATAAACGAAAAAGCACTTTAAAATTGAAAGTTTTTAAAAAAGAAATAAGGAACCCACTCTTTGCCAGGAACGTGGACAGGAATCAAGTGTTGAAAATATTTCACACATTTTCACTCATTTACATATGTTACAAATCAAAATCGTTCAATAAAACACAACTATACATGCAATTTTAATAAATAACAGGTGTATTATATATCTTTTATAAACATTCTTGAATAATAAATCAATATTAATGTTCATGTTATTGTTCGACGGAAACTGCGGGAAGGTGGTGGTTCTTCCATTAAGAGGAAATGTAAAAAATTGTCTAATAAGTCACATATAAATCATAACTGTTTTGACAATTTTTTACATTTCTAAAGAAATGAGGGAAAGGAAAGAAATAAAGCAGATATTTAAGTGAAGTAACTTAAAAATATTAAAGCGTTAAACAAAACTTGCACAATTAATTAAAATGTTACGTACAAAAAATTTAAAGTAATATTCAGTCACGAACAAGGATATTAGTCCAACGAATTTGGAAGTTTCTGTTTAAGAAATTTATGAAATACGGAAGAAATTATTCGAACTGTTGAGCGAAATCCTGAAACGAGTATTTGGGTTATTGCTCGGGAACACGGATCATCGTATATCAACCGTTCAGAGGATATTACAATACAAGAAGAAAAATGACATGCTTTTCATTATACACGTGTGCAACAGTTACGACCAGAAGATTATCCTCTAAGGAAAACGTTCTGCGAAAACTTTTTAAGAAGAATAGATCGAGATCCAAGATTTCCATCTCGAATAATATTCAGCGATGAATCGCTATTTACGCAAGAAGAGATATTTAATTCGCATAACATGCATTTATGGAGCGATAAAAATCTCAGACTTACGCGAAACAGAAACTTCCAAATTCGTTGGAAGATGATTTTCGGTCACCGAATGATTAATTGATAATAATTAAAATGGACCATCGGTAGTAAAATGGACACTTAACTGATAGAGATACAGTAATAAATTTTTTGAGTAATCATTGAAATACTTCGTTTTCTTCAAGTTAATGAATAGCTGTACGCTGAGCGTAAACGTATCGAAGTGATACGTTTTATAAGAAACAAAGTATTTTAATGGTTACTCGATCTGCGTGCATCAATGGGAACGAGTGATTTCTAAACTTGTTAGAGGAATGGAAGTTTAACTGACAAAAGTTTGGAGCTGTACGTGATCCATTAATGATCGATGGAAGTTTTTCTTGTTTCTCAAGCTGCAGCATGTCGAAGTCATCAAACTTTTTCAAGGTAATTTTGTGTGTGTGTGTGTGTGTGTGTGTGTGTGTGTGTGTGTGTGTATGTGAGAGAGAGAGAGAATGCGATCGCATATGCATGCGTGTATAGCGATCGTCTGATCGTAACGATGGTCCCCCGTACGGTCTGCATCGGACAGTGAGAAACGCCGCTCCTGGCTACCTTCTCTACGCGCCCTGTCATTTCTTATTATAATTTAAAAACTACGCTTTTGATAAAATTTTGGCAAAGGAAAAATCGTCTTAGAATTAAGTCAGGAATATGACATTTCAAGGATAATGTATTCATTTTGAATCACCCTGTATATATATATAAAGGTGTCATGAATATATAGCCCCACTCGTTCCGAGCACGTAGAGCGGACTAAATTGAGTCGAAAAGTCCTCTTTGCAATTCTCGCAATAATTAACAAGATATTAATGTTTAAAGATAGAACGTCCGCCCGACCTACTATTGCCGAAGGTACGGCCCACCGAGCGCACGGCGTGCGAACCGTGAGGAGCGGGGATGGCCCAGCAGGTGCGCCGCGTCGTTCGAGCTTAGCAGAGCGTTTGCCCCACTCCCGCGCGCCAAGCTATCGATGGCGGATATTCGGCGCTTTAAAAATAATATCTCGATTACGAAAATTGGGAAATGATTAAGAACTGTTGGAAAAAACTCAGTTTAGTTCTGAAGCGTGCTCATGTACGAGGGGTATCCAGAAAATAAGTTCCGTTTGTATTATACGTTTAGTAAGGTCGATGTATGAGCGAGCTGGCAACACAGCTTTGAAGAGGGGAAGCTACCGAATAGAATGAGCGGTGTTTGGCGTCAGTAGCTCGTGAAACACGGTCAGGAGAGGTTATCAAAATGGAGTCCTCCACTTCGCGTCCCGCCACCTCCATTCCGATTCCTTCTCGAGTTGTTTTGCGCGGCATCATTCAGTTTCTTTTTGCTCAAGATTTTAAATCGGTTGATATTCACAAACAGCTNAGTCGAAAAAGGACAAAAACTTCGTTTATAATATTGTTACTGGTGACGAAACGTGGTGTTTCCAATACGATCCGGAAACAAAGTGTCAAAGTGCTGAATGGAGGCCACAAAACGAGCCAGCAACTAAAAAATCTCGTTTTGAGAAGTCAAAAGTGAAAACAATGCTCATTTGTTTTTACGATTCAAAGGGTATTGTTCATCATGAATTCGTTCCACCGGGCCAAAAGGTTAATGCGCCATATTATCTTGGTGTCTTGAGGCGGTTGTTGCATCGTATTCGTCGCATTCGACCAGAATATCGTGAGGAAGGGAATTGGCGTTTGTTGCACGATAATGCACCATCTCATCGATCGACGCTCATCACCGATTTTTTGAGCAAAAATCGCATTTTATTGGTCAACCATTCCCCGTATTCGCCTGATCTGGCACCCTGTGACTTTTATCTATTCGGAAAACTTCAGAAAAGTTGTTAAGTCGTGCAAATCAGTGTATCGAAGCGGAAGGAGACTATTTTGAATAAAATAAAACAATTTTGCCGAAAATACCATTTGTTGTTCTTATTTTGAAAAAGTCCTGTTTACTTTGAGACAGACTGTGTATATTCAGGGATATGTTTCAAAGAACTGGCAAGGATACGGGCAGTAGGAGTCAAGCGCAGAAGACGTCGTGCAAATAATATATCTATTAAATGTGAAACTTCTTTATTCACTAAAACGCGCTTACATGTTTCGGATATAATGTTTCAATTTTTATTTGGCAATTTGCGAGAACTCGTGTATTCGTGTATATTATAAATTAATTCCAAACCACGTATACAAAATGAGTCTCTTATTATTTTCTTTTTAAATAAGTTCAAATTTTTTTCCATAGGTACTTGTGCCCTTCTTCTTGACTCTAGTCTTCCATAAAATTTATACAAATTAGTAGTTGAAGAACTAAAGCAGAAAAATAAACGAAAAAGCACTTTAAAATTGAAAGTTTTTAAAAAAGAAATAAGGAACCCACTCTTTGCCAGGAACGTGGACAGGAATCAAGTGTTGAAAATATTTCACACATTTTCACTCATTTACATATGTTACAAATCAAAATCGTTCAATAAAACACAACTATACATGCAATTTTAATAAATAACAGGTGTATTATATATCTTTTATAAACATTCTTGAATAATAAATCAATATTAATGTTCATGTTATTGTTCGACGGAAACTGCGGGAAGGTGGTGGTTCTTCCATTAAGAGGAAATGTAAAAAATTGTCTAATAAGTCACATATAAATCATAACTGTTTTGACAATTTTTTACATTTCTAAAGAAATGAGGGAAAGGAAAGAAATAAAGCAGATATTTAAGTGAAGTAACTTAAAAATATTAAAGCGTTAAACAAAACTTGCACAATTAATTAAAATGTTACGTACAAAAAATTTAAAGTAATATTCAGTCACGAACAAGGATATTAGTCCAACGAATTTGGAAGTTTCTGTTTAAGAAATTTATGAAATACGGAAGAAATTATTCGAACTGTTGAGCGAAATCCTGAAACGAGTATTTGGGTTATTGCTCGGGAACACGGATCATCGTATATCAACCGTTCAGAGGATATTACAATACAAGAAGAAAAATGACATGCTTTTCATTATACACGTGTGCAACAGTTACGACCAGAAGATTATCCTCTAAGGAAAACGTTCTGCGAAAACTTTTTAAGAAGAATAGATCGAGATCCAAGATTTCCATCTCGAATAATATTCAGCGATGAATCGCTATTTACGCAAGAAGAGATATTTAATTCGCATAACATGCATTTATGGAGCGATAAAAATCTCAGACTTACGCGAAACAGAAACTTCCAAATTCGTTGGAAGATGATTTTCGGTCACCGAATGATTAATTGATAATANCAGTTATTCTTCCAGATATTTTGAATAGCCAAACATATTTGGAATTTTTAAGGGATAATCTACCAGATTTTTTAGAAGAAATCCCATTATTCGAGAGAAGCAAGATCGTATTTCAGCAAGACGGTGCGGGGACGCTAGAATTGTGACACAACGCTAGAATTGTGACGGATTATTTAAATCAGCAATTTCCTAGATGGATGGGTCGATACGGCCCAATACGTTGGCCCGCAAGATCTCCAGATCTTAATCCTCTGGATTTCTTTTTTTGGAAATATTGCAAGGAATTAATTTATAAAACGCTTCCCGAAGACATGGAAGATCTTGATATAAGATTGCGGTATGCCGTATGGGCCATCGAAGAAGATGTGATACAAAACGTGCAAAGAAATTTATTGAGACGTATGAGAGCCTGCGTTAGAATGGATGGTGGACATTTCGAGCACCTCTTATAAAATTACTTTATCCATCACAATCAATCCGTTCTTTNTTTGGAGCTGTACGTGATCCATTAATGATCGATGGAAGTTTTTCTTGTTTCTCAAGCTGCAGCATGTCGAAGTCATCAAACTTTTTCAAGGTAATTTTGTGTGTGTGTGTGTGTGTGTGTGTGTGTGTGTGTGTGTGTGTATGTGAGAGAGAGAGAGAATGCGATCGCATATGCATGCGTGTATAGCGATCGTCTGATCGTAACGATGGTCCCCCGTACGGTCTGCATCGGACAGTGAGAAACGCCGCTCCTGGCTACCTTCTCTACGCGCCCTGTCATTTCTTATTATAATTTAAAAACTACGCTTTTGATAAAATTTTGGCAAAGGAAAAATCGTCTTAGAATTAAGTCAGGAATATGACATTTCAAGGATAATGTATTCATTTTGAATCACCCTGTATATATATATAAAGGTGTCATGAATATATAGCCCCACTCGTTCCGAGCACGTAGAGCGGACTAAATTGAGTCGAAAAGTCCTCTTTGCAATTCTCGCAATAATTAACAAGATATTAATGTTTAAAGATAGAACGTCCGCCCGACCTACTATTGCCGAAGGTACGGCCCACCGAGCGCACGGCGTGCGAACCGTGAGGAGCGGGGATGGCCCAGCAGGTGCGCCGCGTCGTTCGAGCTTAGCAGAGCGTTTGCCCCACTCCCGCGCGCCAAGCTATCGATGGCGGATATTCGGCGCTTTAAAAATAATATCTCGATTACGAAAATTGGGAAATGATTAAGAACTGTTGGAAAAAACTCAGTTTAGTTCTGAAGCGTGCTCATGTACGAGGGGTATCCAGAAAATAAGTTCCGTTTGTATTATACGTTTAGTAAGGTCGATGTATGAGCGAGCTGGCAACACAGCTTTGAAGAGGGGAAGCTACCGAATAGAATGAGCGGTGTTTGGCGTCAGTAGCTCGTGAAACACGGTCAGGAGAGGTTATCAAAATGGAGTCCTCCACTTCGCGTCCCGCCACCTCCATTCCGATTCCTTCTCGAGTTGTTTTGCGCGGCATCATTCAGTTTCTTTTTGCTCAAGATTTTAAATCGGTTGATATTCACAAACAGCTTGTTTCTGTATATGGAGAGAGTGTGATGAGTGAATCTATGGTGCGGAGATGGGTCCGAGAATTTAAGGCAGGAAGACATTCGCTTGAAGACGAAAGTGGGAGAGGCAGACCCTCCCTTATCACGGATGAGTTGACGACAAAAATTGAAAATGCGATTCGCAATGATCGTCGTTTAACTTTAGATGAACTCCACAACCTTTTTCCAGAGATATCCCGAAGTCTTATCCATGAGATCGTTTCAGAAAAACTCGAATTTCGCAAGGTTTGCGCCCGTTGGGTTCCCAGAGAACTGACTCCTCTACACAAGGCCACACGAGTGACTGCAGGTAAAGAATTTTTGGACCGTTACAGGGATGAGGGAAATGACTTCCTTAAATCTATAGTCACTGGAGACGAGACCTGGGTCGCCCATTACACACCAGAAAACAAAAGACAGTCAATGCAATGGAAGCACACCTCTTCTCCAACTGCAAAGAAGTTCAAAGTGGTCAAGTCCGTCAAAAAAATCATGGCTTCTCTCTTCTGGGACCAAAAAGGAATTTTGCTGATTGATTTTTTGCCTCAAGGAGCAACAATAAATGCGGAGCGCTATTGTGAAACTTTGAAAAAGCTGCGTCGGGCCATTCAGAACAAAAGAAGGGGGATGTTGACGGCAGGTGTGTCCCTTCTTCACGACAATGCTCGGCCGCACGTCGCTGCTTCAACAACTGCACTTTTGAATTAGTTTAGTTGGGATGTTTTGACCCACCCACCGTATAGCCCGGATCTAGCACCATCGGACTACCATCTTTTTACGAAACTGAAGGAGTCCTTGGCCGGAAAACGCTTCCAAAGCGACGAGGAAGTTCAGACAGCTGTAACTAACTGGACTAAAGAACTGGCGGGAAGTTTCTATGCAGAAGGGATTTCGAAGCTTGTTTCCAGATATACAAAATGTATTGAGATTGACGGGAATTATGTAGAAAAAGACTAGAAGTTGTCAAGTATTATCCATGTAAATTTTAGATTTTTTCAATAAAAACTTTATTTGTAAAAAAAAAACGGAACTTATTTTCTGGATACTCCTCGTACATATAAAGAAATGTTATGTAAATATTACTTGTTTCAAGTAAATAAGAGTATTTTAAAATTATATTAACAAGAAAATATTCTTTGTAATGATATAATCATTGCTCAAAAGAAGAAGAATAAAAATTGTGTTCTCTCTTAGCACTAGAATGATATTTTTCTGTATTTTTTTACTACCGCTCATGAAAGTTCGGACATAAATTTCATTGAATGGTCGTGTAAAAAATTAAGACATGAAACAGCAATTGTATTATTTTTGAAATATATTTTAGATCACTTGTACACATACTGGCAATTGCAAAATTATTTTTAATTTTATGTGCCGAAATTGAATTAAAAATATTTTATAAAGCTCTTGCTAGTATATCCCTCACTTATGGGGACAAGCTGGCAACATAGCGCGAGCCCATATTTGTGTTCTCTGATCGAATTTTTGAAATTTATTAATTATAATATCAATATTGTACGAAGGTATAATAGAACGATTAAATTCGCCACCTGTAGCAGACGGAACGGACCGCGAGAATCGTGATAATCGCGAAAACACTGTAAATCGCGAAACCCGCAAAATTCGAATAAATTTCATCGAATTAAAGCGAAGAGCACGACTCTCGTGAAAATAACAAGATAGTAAATTCTAAATCGAGAAACGATGACGATACCCCTACGTTTAGTGACGTTTAGCACAGACGATAAGTGAAACAGACTAAATCATAGCAGAACTCCTAGTAGAGTCACTCTCAGATGAGAATACTCCCTTACATCATACGACAGTAGCATTTTTAATCCCGAAGAAAATTACGGAGATAACACGGTCATAGAAATGCACCGCAATGTTGAGAATTAGAAAACTCCGGGAAGAAATGAAAGCTATGCATAAAAGAATCGATAAGCTGGAAGATCATCGAAATACTCAGTACGCGACACACGCGCGGAACGATTATCGCTTAGATAGCATTTACGAACGTACGACCGAGGACGTACGCAACCAGCACACACACATAAACCAATATATGAAACTTAAAGAAGCACGAGAAATGATACTCGAATTCGATGAAAATTCACAAGCTAAACTAAAAGAATTTCTAAGCACATGTTTATATGACATAAAAACCATAAATCCAATAGACGAAAGAACGTTACTAGATGCTACATCGTGCATCAAGTTAAAAGGCAAAGCAATGATAGATTTCAAGATACGGAATATATATGATTTCCAACAATTAAAATCGGAGCTAGAAAATTGCTATCTTAGTAAAAGAAGCACACTTACAAATAGAATTTAATACTATTAAATCAAAATCGGATGAGGATGCTAGACAATATGGCTTAAGAGTCGATAACTTATCAATGGAATTATATGAATCGATGATCGAAGAACAGGGGTATAATGGCGAACAAAAACGCATAATTCTAGATACTATTCAAAAACAAGCTCTACAGAATTTCCAAATAAGATTGCGAGATGAAACTACTTGTGAGGTCACAACATTATGCTACATTGCAAGAAGCAATAGCAGGGACCACTGCCGAAGAAAAAAATCAAGGGACCACTTGGTAACAACCCTCGATACTCAAACTTGTCAAATCACCGAGGATCATATTGTCAAAAATGTGAGAAAATGGGACACAGTGATCAAGAATGCCGAACCAACAGATACGCTGATTGACATTTGTTGCCAAAGCCGAGCGAACAAGGTAACATAAATACAGCTGCAAAATATTGCAACTACTGCAAAAAGACGACACGTTCCGTAACGAACGTTAAATGGACGCTCAGGAAGAAAGCGTGAAAACGCATGACGGAAAAACCCGAAGACAGGGTACAGCAGAAAATAAAATGGAAGGAGGAGAAGAAATTTCGCAAGGACGAAACCGCCAAAACCTGCAGGTGACTACCAAATTTCGCAAGTCACTGAGGTATCACGAGCCAGTACAGGGCTGAATTTAATAAATTTGCAAATCAAAGAATTCAAGAAAGAAAAAACTAAATTTCTTTTCGACACTGGAGCAGTAACTCTCGTAAAACTACGGAATTTGAGGGGAGAAACGTTAATATATGAAGACAAGATGACGTTAGCTAGAGTTACAGGACATGAAATAATTGTTAGGAAAAATAACTGCTACCTATAGGAAAAATAACTGCTACCATACTATTAGGTAATACAGCACCCCATGTATGTAATTGCAGATGATTTTCCAATCGACTACGAAGGCATACTTGGAGTTGATTTTCTACGAAAACATCTTGCGAAATGCGACTACCGCAACAAGGTTTTAAAAATAGGAGACAGCATATTGAAATTATATCCCTACAAAATAATAAGAATCAACTAAGTGCGAGGCAATCATAGAAGCCACCACAACTACGAACAATACGGGAATAATTCAAGCCGAAGAAGCACAATCAGGAGTACTTATTGAAAACTGTCTGGTACAGTCGAAAAATCATCTCTGTCTGATCAATGTCATAAATATCACGGAGTCGCATAAAGAAATGCAAGTACCTTACGTAACTCCGATAGAAATAGCGTCGGAAGACATTTGTGAATCGTCTATACAAAAGGGAGAAGAAGAAGAAATTAAGACAGTAATTTCAAGAAACACCTATATCGAAAATACTTTAAAGTTAGAGCACTTAAATGCTGAGGAAAAGAAGAGCATAACAGAAATCTGCAGTACAATGATATATTCCATTTGAAAGGAGATCTATTGATGCATACTAATACTGTCGCACATGAAATTCACACGCAGGTAGACAGTGCGCCTATTATTATAATTTTGAAATATGAATTTTGAAAATTTGCAGTTTAAAAAAAAATCGATTTTTTTTTAAACTGCAAATTTTCAAAATTCAATATTTCTTAATAATCTTGTGTACTTCAGTAGCTATACTAGTGTAGATTATAAAAAAATTTTTTATTTTGTTCCAGAAGATTGGACACTTCTACTGCTTGCCTAAAAAAATCACGTCTATTTGTTGCAACCTGCCAAGCGGCCATTTTATATCAAAAATCAATAAAAAAATTCGTGTTTGCACTTAAAGATATGTACAATAAGCCCTGAAAATTTCAAATTGATCGCTTAATTAGGGAAGTCATAAAAAATTCCCAAAAAACCTTCAAATTTTTGGCTGTCGGCTAGGTTTAACCCCTTAAGCATTACCGACCGTATTTATGTGGCACAAAATTTAAAATAGTAACCGACCATAAGTCTTTAGTATCGTTTTAGTATTGTTTAATGTAACTGATCTTGGATCAAGATTAATCCGATAGAGACTCAAATTACAAGAATACGAGATTATTCACCGTGCAGACAAGATGCACATGAATGCGCAGACGCATTAAGCCGATGCATAAATACCATTATCTCACTAGAAGACACGACAAACGAAGACACACACGAGGAAATAGCGATAAAATAAACAAATATAACGACATAGATAAATAATACTTTATGAATATCACAACTCACCTTTAGGAGTATATCAAGGAACGGAAAGAACTATTAAATTCGATTGAAACACAATTGGCCAGGATTAACTAAATACATAGAAAATTATATCGCGAGATGCGAGACATGCCAGAAAAATTAAAAGGAAGAACAAAGGTGCCACTGGAAATCACAGATACGGCTCGACTTTCGACCCTTCGAAAAATATGCTTTAGACATCGTCGCCCCATTAATGCTGAGCAACCATGGAAATAAATATATATTAACCTTCCAAGATAATCTCACTAAATTCAGTAAAACTAAAAATTATTTACAGTAACTCAAAATTATTTTTGAATATGGAATACCTGACGAAGTATTAACTGATCAGGACACAAACTTCGTAAGTAAAATGTTTAAAAATGTCTGTAAACTATTAAAAATCAGTAAAGTAGACAACTCCGTATCATCCTGAAAGCAACGGTGCATTAGAACGCTCTCATCATATCCTGGCAGAGTACTTGCGATATTACATTAACGCGGATCAAACGGATTTGACTCAAGAATCCTGAAATGTAGTCCTAATGGCAAAATGTACTTGAGTTTCTTTTAGGCTGGTTACGATCTCATTTATTGATGTAATCTCAGGATGTAATCTTTTTTGTTTAACAAAAGTCGAGGTAGTCGATAATACAACTTATATCTTGTAAGATATCCGTAATAATGACGTTAGTGTAAGGAAATATTCATCTATCTCTTCTCTTAAGTCCTGTTTGCCCATTTTGCTATTTATTCTGGTGGTAATGTTAAAAAGTAATTGAGCATTGTAGTTGGTTACTTCTTCTAACTTATCGACATGCGCGATTGTGGTGTTTAGAATTTTTAATTCTATTCGTCATCACATGATGAAATTTGCTGTTTATTATCCAGAATCGTAATTTGTTCTTTGACAATTTTTTCATCCGAAGCATCCATAGTGCCAAAAAGTGCTTTAGCAATGGAATCTATTCCATCAATTAATCCACGTTTTTTATTTTGGATTGTTTGATAAATGGTGTTTATTCGATCGGCTAACTATTTTATGGTTTTTTGCTTTGATTAGCTGTTTCATATTTTCGTACGTTTCGTGTCCTTCTGACTGGATTTTACACAGATGAGCATGATCGATATAATCTTGTAGTGTGTGAATTAATTTATTTATTGAGCCAATGTCAATATTTATCATCAGCTTCCGTGATGATTCTGCTTAATATAATTCTCCTAGCTTTTCAGTATAATCCTCATATCAAAAATTTTTTACTTCGTAAGCTTCGTTCTTTATATATCGTCCAGTTGTTGAACCAGCGGTCATCAACCGGACGAAATAAATATATTAAGTTATTGGCCGGTATTTTGCTGGTACTATGCAAAAAAAATTTTTTGTATATTTTATTATATTTCTTTCCTCTTTTCTTTTGCTTTCTTAATCGTTGCTATTCAATTATACTGTAACCATGTTGTCTCATATGCTGCTATAGCGTGCTGATTCAGTTCATGATGTAGTAAATCAAGACGAGATTGTTGTGGACGATGTTGAATTTATTGACCGGGAGATTCAAAATTTATTGGACTTTATTATTGAGTCTTTTAGCGAATCTTCGGAGGAGGAGATACGAGAATAAGGTTAGATAGATACGTGTTTAGACATAACTTATATATATATATTTTTTTTTTCATCTTCCTTCCATCTCCTTTATTCTATTAGTGTTTGATAAATGCTTTTAGGCGATTGATGTGTATACATTTAATTTTTCGTCCTGTTTTTATTTTGTAATTGACAGTTTCTCAATAATTTCGTATGGTCCTGTCCATAATGAATCTAATTTTTTCGATCGACCTCTTTGCAGAATTTCGTCGCGGAGCAATACCTTGTCTCCTAGTTTGAATGAGATAGCTTTCTTTAGTATCTTTACCGAATTGTTGTCTGGTTAGTTTACCTTTAATTATATGTTCTCTAGCGATTTGATCGGTTGCCCGTAGTCGCTCTTTTAACTCCTTGGCATAATCGTTATAACAGTATGTAGGATTTGGAGATTTTGTCAGTGCAGAGGGTAACGTTGCTTGGTATCCAAAAACTATTTCGAATGGAGTATACCCTGTTGCTGTGTGTGTTGGAGCAGTGTTGTATGTGAACATGGCGTATGGAACCCATTCACTCGAGATAGAAAAATGCATCACAGTGCGTATTATGATGAACCAAATATACACACCATTTTGAAATTCCTTCTAATCTTTTATCAGAAATATGATATACTCAAGGTCATACCATTACCCATACCTGACCACGATAATGTATTTACTCTGACTGAAGTAGATCAGACCATAATAGCCGTAGATAGCGAAAATCAGCATTATAGATGTTAACATGCGAAGATTTAAGCATAAGATGTAAACAAATTGACTATACCAGATATGTAAATATGAAACCGGAATTTTTTAATAGAAAATACACGTTTATTGCATGAAAATGATAAAAAATATTTTATTAGAAGTATTGCCCATCGCTAGCTATACATTTTTCCCACCTGTCTGACAATTTGTGGATGCCACACCAAAAAAATTGTTGCTCTTTTGAGCCAAACCAGTCATCTAGCCATCTTCGTAAGAAGTGAAGCGCTGCTGAGCAAGTGCGTGTCCCATCGATGCAAATAAGTAGTAATCGGACGGAGCCAAGTCTGGTGAGTAAGCCGCATGCGAAAGTATTTCCCAACCAAACGCCTCAATCGTTTCCTTGACCAGTTTTGCTGTGTGTGATGGTGCATTATCATGAAGCAAAATCACTTTGTGTTGCCTTTTTTGATATTCCGGTCGTTTTTCACGCAAAGCTTGATTCAAATTGATCATTTGTTGTCGGTAGCGTTCAGTATTAACGGTTTCGCCAGGTTTTAGCAGCTCATAATAGATCACACCTTTCTGATCCCACCAAACACAGAGCATTGTCTTCCGTCCATAGCGATTTGGCCTTGCAGTCGATGTCGATGGTTCGCCTGGAGTTACCCATGATCTTTTACGCTTAGGATTCTCAAAATATATCCACTTTTCATCGCCAGTCACAATTCGATGGAGAAATGACTTTCTTTTGTACCTGGCGAGCAGCATTTCGCAAGTGGTTTTTCGGTTTTCCTGCTGTCTTTCATTCAGTTCATGTAGAACCCATTTTCCCATCTTCTGGATCTTTCCCATGGATTTCAAACGTATAGAGACGGCTTCTCGTGTCACATTCAATTGATCCGCGAGTTGTTGTTGAGTTTGAGCATCATCGTCATCCAACAATGCTTGCAATTCGCTGTCTTCAAACTTTTTAGGTGGTTTTCCACGTTCTTCGTTTCTCACGTCAAAATCGCCCCTTTCGAATTTTTTAAACCACTCAAAGCACTGTGATTTACCAAGAGCATACTCACCGTAAGCTTCGACAAGCATTCGATGCGATTCTGCAGCAGTTTTCTTCAAATGGTAACAGAAAATCAATGCTGTCCGCAAATCATAGTTTCCAGGCACAAAATTCGACATGTTCAACGCTATTACAAATTGTTGTATGAAACTTGTATTGTTGTGAGTTGAAAATCTTTGTCAGATGTCAGAACAAGGAAATGGCGTCAATGACACGGTCTGACGGCAACTACATTGACAGCTATGGCCATATTGGTAAATTCCGGTTTCATACCTGGTACTTATATCTGCGAATACATCAATCCTATATACCACAAATTTGTTATATGAAATTCAAATATATGTGCAAAATTCTAATTCTAAGATATTGTGTAATACGCGATATATTAAATCTAATCATTCTATATGAATAGCCCTCGAAAATCAACGAGCATGGCTATACTCCATCCTTTATGAATAAACAATTACTATAGACTGTAAAAATCGCGAGGAATATAGAACGAAAATTGTAAGAACGGGACAAATTGCGCTATACGCTAACGGAACGTAAATTAACAATTGCGGACATGACTGTAAAAACAATAGGAATCAAAGTTACAATCATTCAAACTCGTTTACCAGAGTACAATTTAACCTGTTTGCGAAAGCAGTTAGAGCATAAGGACTTAAGCCAACCGGAAGTAGTAAAATTAAGAAAAATTATTCATGGCCCGACGGAATTAATGGATTTAAGCGTCAAACTACAAAATTTAACAGCAAAATTAAAAAACGCACGAGATTCACTTCTGTCGGAACTTATTATATACAGTTTCGAGTAATACTATTATATTAATTGTAATTATTGTAATAATTGTATATGCTATCAACAAACGATAGAATCGCGAGGAATGTAACAAATCCCGCGTAAGAAAAAAAAAAGAAGAAGAAGAAGAAAACGTCAATCCTCCGTTTTCTTTTTTCAATGGGGGAAGGATATTGTGACCCAAATAGGTCATATCCAAAATTTACATCTGCAGATTTTCTGTAGACCAGCAGTGATCAAAATATCATAAATCAAGTCATCTACTTTTGATTTCAAAACCAATGACATACTTTACTTTAAAATGCAACCACGCATTAATTCGGCCTAATTTATATATATAAAAACGTAAGTCTCGAAGCCATTTCGAAAAGTCAAGAAGACACACGACTACTGTGAAAATCTTCGTTACTGCGAGTGCTACTGCGAGACGTCGTAAGATTGTAACACAGTACAAGTAAGTGACAATAAAACTTGGTACACCATGAACGCCTACATTAATTGAAGGACCTCAAGCCCTTACCAAATGACATCGCCACGTCTGTGATTCCGCCCTGAGCGGCATGTCGTGCCTTGATAGTATGACTGGTTAACGGCTGACCTGTAAATTCTATAAACGGTGCCCAGAGCGGTATCCTTGCACACTGAGCGGTACAACAGTGGCAAACATCAGTAAGTAATCTATATATTTCATGTAGCTTTCGCTTACAGTTGATGCATTGAATTCCATTTTTTCCTCTGTGAACTCGTAATCCTCCTCACATATACAACATATTATTTACAGCCTTTAGATCGTGCTGTTTTTAAATCGATAAAAAATAATTTTTTTCATGTTGCTTCTAAATAGCTGACAAATCATCCTGGTCGAAAAGTTACACGATTATAATTTGGAGAACTATTAAATAAAACCTGGGGCAAATCAGCAACACCAGCAAACACTATTTTGGGATTTAGAGCTATCGGAATTTATCCTTTTAATGCAATGCTTTTAACGCAATTCCTAATGCAATTCCTGACTATACATTTGTTAACTCTAATGATAATATATCAACAAATCCTTCTCAAGCGAAATCAATTTTCTCGTCACTTACAGTTCCTTTAGAAAATGATTGTAATAAAGTTGAGCTAATTAACACAGCTAATTCCACAGTTTTATAGGATATACAAAATATTGATATTGTTGATTCCGAACTTCATAATGTTGACCAAAATATACAATCTGTTACTGTTTCTCCTACAAAAGTTTTAAATGAAGTTTCTCCAGTACCATCTACAACGAAAAATCGTATATTAAAACGTCGAAATGATCAAACTGTTCATTTAACGTCTTCTGAAAACATTAAAAAATTAAAACTAAAAAATACGATCAAAAAACCTATACAAAAACTAGAAAATCTTTTAAAGAAACTCAGAAGAAAATCATTCATACTAAGATTACGCCAGGAAGTAGCCGTGAAAATGAGAAACAAACAGTTAAATTATGTGTATCAGATAGTATTCTATTAAATGTATGTGTTGGATGTGAAAAGGATTATGAGCTTACAATGAAAAAACTAGATTGGATTCAATGTATTCGTTGCAAACGGTGACTACATGAAACGTGTACATCATTTGTTTATGTTTGCCAAATGTGTGGGAAAATCATTTCAAAAACTAAGTAATAGACATACACAAACATTGTTTTTTTTTTAAATTGTAGAACTCTTTGTTTGATTTTCTTACAAAATAAATCGTTGTTTGATTTTTTTAACGTAAAACATGTATGTTCAACTATTCCATATTTTCCTTAAAAATCAAATGGTGACCAATGCATACTTTGTAATATTTTAATAATATTAAAATTCTGTTGAATGTTTTCTCTTTAATTTCAATAATATTTGTTAATACTTTAAATTTCAGTGAAAGTAATATCCCAAACATTGTTAAAAAATAAGAATAAATGTATTTTTTTTACATTTTAAAAAACTATGGCCATCATATCCTAGTATACCCTACGAAAAAGGAAAAAAAGTTAGTTCGATCGTAGGATCTCCAACATACTGATCTCGCATCTTACGCGCTCGACCACAGTTCTTAAGCTGGTTCTACATTAGTTGCAAGCTGATCGCAAATTTGTTGCGACAGCCAATCAAAAAGCTGAAGCTTGCATTTTAAAATCAATGCTTCATATTAGCTGCCGCAACAAATTTGCAATAGGCTTGCAACTAATGTAGAACCGGCTTTAGAGACCACGTTTATGAACGCGCATATATGTGTATATGCAATATTGTACAATATTGCCTATATGTGTATTATATTTAAGTACACATACCACTAATATTTTAACATGATTAACTTCTACATCTTTTCATTAAACGTAGCAAAATATGGTATAGCTACGTATATTATATGTGTAATATATCTATGTATAGCTAATACATATCATATCCTGACCTAAAATGACATTGTACAACAGTAAAAATGCTATTAGAACCATGTATCAATGTACACTGTCAATACTGAAAATCTATAATTACATATTTTCAGTACTCGCAATTAATATCGGTACACAGTCGTAGTATCACTTTTTCCTATGATCAATATCATTTTAGGATTTAGTCAAGATGTAACATATATTATTGTCAATATATGGACACATGTTTCATATATGTATGTATATATATGTATATGGATATTCATGAAAAAGAATTACATTATGTATGTGCAAAGTCGTATTCATTTATTGATACTATATTATTATTACCTAAAATGGCATTGGACGTAAGGAAAAAGTGCTACTACGGCTTTGTATCGATATAACTATTAAAGTTAAAAATCTGTACTTTATGTATATTACAGATTTTTAATACTGATATATATTGGAACACGGCCTACACTGCATGTGTACATAATAGAACTGTATTTCTAAGGTCCGATTCTACAAATATAAGATTACAAATATAAGAATTTCAACTTACGGTTTATTTTTTTTCTCAATTTTAAAATTGGAAAATTTTCCAAAATAAATTTTACATTTGTAGAACCGACCCTAATACACGTCCCTGCTAAGATGGTAATGTAGGGAACGGAATAAAAATATCGATAATTAATCGATCGAATTTCCTGCATGATCATATTAACTCAAAGGGCGTAAGCATCTTATACATTGGAAATAAAAACTTGTAATATCGACCTTGATTAACTTCAGCCTTCGCTCCAGCATCTCTTAAGAAATGCCCTTTTTCGTATCTGTCGGATGATTTGCACTTGCATCAGATGCGATACAACTAATTGTTGATCTCCTTTAGTCTCCTTAAACAATAGGCCTGTTTTGATCACGTAGCCGCTAATCCCATTAGTCTCGTCGATAAGCTTAACTAAATTAAGATCTTCCCGTTGACTTCTGCGTATGCGCGCAATTAAACTATTCTCGCATTCGGTTACTAACATACATGTAACGGACTCCTACACCTTAACATTTACATGTACTGTGTTTTTGCCCGGACGGTGTTCGACAGTATAATCGAAGTCTTCTACCATTAATGCCCATTTCGCCACTTGCCTGCATATTTCCTTCTTACGCATAGTCAAACTAAATGCCCTGCAATCGGTTACTATCGTAAAGGGCAAACCTAAAAGATAAACACAAAATTTCTTTAGAGCCTTAACGATCGCAAGAGTACTTCTAGCTCATAACTAATATAGTTTTCTTCAGCCGCCGTTGTTCGTTCACAAGCGTAATATATTGGATGTAGCATTATCCCTACTATCAAACTGTAACAGAACGGTTCCATATCCATACTTCGACGCATCTGTATGCAACTCTGTGTACGCACCAACATTATACAATTGTAATATGGGTTTACTCGTTAGTGCGCTTTTAAATTGTTCAAACGCAAACTTCTCTTTTTCGTCAAACTGAAACGTTACGTCCTTCCTCAAAAGATTCGTCAAAGGCTGTACAATTAACAATTAGTTATTAATAAACTACCGGAAGTATCCGGTTAATCCGAAAAAACTCTGAACGTGCTTGACGCTTATCGGTTCGAAGAACTTCAGAGCCGCATTTGTTTTGTACTCTGAGGACTGCACGCTACTACAATGTGGCTTAAACATTCTACTTTCGTCTTTAAAAACTGTTTTACAGTTAACATTTAACCCGCAATCGCTTGCCACTTTTAATACTTGTCTGAGTCGCTCTAATCCGTCTTCGCAATCTTCTGAGGGCATGATTAAGTCGTCAATATAAATTAAAACAGTTCCGTCACTAATTAGGCTTTTGATTAAGCTGCGTTTATGAACTTCTGGAACACCGCGGGGGAGTTACACAGATCAAACGGCATTTTCAGCAACTCGTATTGTCCATTTGGCGTTATAAAAGCCGTGAACTTTCTACTATTCTCGTCTACTCTAACGCGAAAAAATTTATTCTTCAGATCCAATGTGGTGAACACTCTCGCCTCTTGCGAACGATTTAACTGATCCTCGATTATCGGCAATGGGAAACGGTCTTTGATTACTTTACCTGCCTATAACCTACACATAGTCTATGCGTTCTATCCTTCTTTACCAACACCACCGGACTCGCGTACTTAGACAAGAATGGATGGACAATCCCATCACGCATCCATTCGGCCACCTGTTCTTTTATTATTTCTCTTTTTGCTTTCTTATCGATAATCTCCGCGCTCTCTGATATACTGGTTCATTGTCCTTTAAGATCAACTTCATTGTAACATCACGCCTTCCAACCGGATTCTCCACTGTGTCTTCTAAAATGATTTTATGGTCAACGCTATGTCGGCTACGTCGAGTTCCTTCGCGTACAATCTATTTGGAATATTTCTAGTAATTTTACACTTCTTTGTGGTCTAGAAAGCACAGCCTTACCCTTCGTGATAGCAATATCTACAGAGTTAAAAAAATCAGTACCCATGATGAAAATCGGGACGCATTACCGTATCTGATACCACTTGTACTTTAATTGGATAACTGTCTTCGTCGAATATGAATAATAGCATCAAACTCGCCTAACATCGTATTATTGGCTGCACCCACGCCAGTAAAGTGGATCTCCGTTCGCTTCAGCGGAGGTGCACTCATTTTGATATACCAACCCGCTCGCGTAAGGTTCATATCGCTGCCAGTGTCTAATAACGCGATTATGATCATTAATAAACACATTCTTATAACATTTTGTATCCGAACATTTATCTATTACGCAAGTATTTTTTGGCACTCCCGGTTTTATTTCCTTTTTAGGGCATTTTGTCGCGATATGACCGCGTTTGCCACACCCAAAATACTTCGCTTCGGTCGAACAATTTGCGCCTATTTGGTCCTGCTCTTCGCAGTTAAAGCATCACTTTACTGTATCCAAATTCTTATTTTCGCTTTTACGTTGTTACTTTTCCCATTGGCTTTGATGGGATTGCTCGGCGCCCCTTTTGACCGCAAAGTGATACTCTCGAAAGCCTTCAGCAACGACACCACTGTGCTGAATTTCTGCATCCGCGCCTGATCCTGCAAACTGGAATCGATTATTCCATCTATCACATATTGTAAAATCTCATCATCGTCTACGGGTACTCTATTCGCTAATATTGTTTTGTCATGTACATATTCGCTAAAAGATTCGCCTTTCTTCCAGACGCGCGCTTCAAATTCCTTTCTTCGCGTTAATTTATTCAAACGTTGAATAAACATGGCTCTCATTTGAACAAGGAGTTGTTCTACCGGTATCTCGATATATTTCGATTTAGAATGAAACCAATCGGCTGTCTTACTTTTCAATCTTGATTTTATCAGTACCATAGCCTTAAATGATCTGGTAAATGATACGTCGCCCTCAAAAAATTAACTACTTTTCTCATATCTCATAGGATCCGTTCGTCCCATCAAGATAGCTCAAAAGCTCGACCATGACCTTTATACATTTTGGATTGGACGTTAGGTATCGCTGTATTCCCTATCCGCGCCGCCATTGTGTCGTCTGCCGCTATTAACGCCGGTTAATTTGTTGTTAATTCGTCGTTCGCAGTCATTGCTGCCGCCCGATCCGTCGTCACCATTGTTGCCACCCGATCCGTCGTCGCCATTATTGCTGCTCGATCCGTCATCGCCATTGTTGCCGCCCGATCCGTCCTATGACCGTCATTTATGGCTATGTTTTACATCCTTCGTAGCATCTCGATTTCTTGCTGTGCCAACGCAAGTTCTCGCTCTACGAGTTCTTTTTCTTTCTGCAATACGTTTATCTCTCTTCGCGTAATTCCTCTTCTATTCACGCTCGCCGCCAAACAAATATTTCATCATTTTCGTCACTCTCGTCTTCGTTTTGATTCACGCTTTCGCGTAATCACTCACTGCTTGTGGCAGCGGGTGGGTCTGCTTCGATTCGTCGGTTGATCAATTGTGCTTTTGAACCCGCCACGTCCAATCCACGCATCCTGAGTTTCTTTTTGAGTTCCTGCACCGTACATTCGCCTGGATCTCGGGGTTTCTCACCATCGAATTCGGCTACTTAAGCACTTTTCTCGGGATACAACGGTGTCGCACTCAGCTGTCGTTTTCTCTTCGATGTAATTGCTATCCCGGTCTCGATAAATACAAGCTAGTCTAATCTTATGCTTAGCCAAAGTATATCTCGCTCCGTCGTCGATTCATTTTCTCGCGTATTATCGCACTCAGCTAACACTTCACTCCTCCAAACCGTCCATTACGATTTTCGATGACTCGTTCGCTTGGTAAATCTCGGCTGAGCCCCCAAATTTATAGAAATAATAGTTTTCTTAAAATGCTCGCAAATTATTGTAACAAACTTTCGGCGATGATCGTTCTCGCTCGACTCCCTTGCATGCCTACTACGCTCGCTCTCTCCATTCCTCGCGCACGCGCCACACGCATACCGTCTCTCTAGCAATCCCCCCAACCAAGAGTGCCAACGACAGCCCAACGCACACGCGAAATTTAAGCTTTTACAAGTTTGATTCTTCCACAATAGTGTGGCGATTGCATCGATACAGATAAGTACAATAGATCCGCGAAAACAGGATGTCACATCGTGACATAAACACACAGATACATATACTCGAGGACATGTAGACAGTCACATATGAATACGTTGGCTGTGAGAATAAGAACTGTAGGCATTTAAACCTGTAAATTTCTTTCGCTAGTTTTTTTATTCTCATTCTGATCTTTATATTAGTGACATACGAAAGACTAGGCGAATGACAATTCGGAACGTAGGAGAAAAATTATTAATTTATGCTGTAACTTTACAGGAAAATAATTATTGTCACGCGTTATAATAATTTAAAATTTAAAAATTAATGACGGCGAGCGATAAACATACATGAATAATAATATTTATAGGATAGAGAAATTTCTAGAAAGACGCAAGCGAGAGGAGAAGTGATGGTGAGATCGGATAGACAAAAGAGTCGACGAATGCTAACAGATATAGACACTTTCCGCGAACATTATAATTCTCCGGTCAATTCCGAGTACGCGATATTTTCTTCGGAATATCAATTTGCATAACTGTAATAATCTTATTTTTATTTATTTTATGTTATGTTGTTTCTCTTTTTTCGTGCGAATAAACTTTGTCGATCAAGCTGATGTCGGATTTATTTTCTTTCGATACTTGGTGACCTATCCACATATACGGCGTAGATCATAATTCGATCGCGCAGCCAAAATGGTGATTGCGACGTAAGAGACTACAAAAAGGGGGAGCGCGAAAAAAAACGTGAGTGCGAAAAGCGTGAGTACGTGAAAAACATGAACGAAGAAATAACGATTGTGACGAGAGTGCATCAATGCAATCGACGAAACAGCAGCGAATGCTGCTCGAGCAGCAGCGTCAGCAATTGGAGCAGGAGAAATGAGAGTGGTAACAGCAATGGCTCAAATGGGCGCAGCAACCGGCATCATCGACGGGAGTGCAAATGGCAGCGGGACAGCCATCGAATCTCTTGGTCCCAAAGCAGATGTGAGCCGAGTAGGTATGAGAATGCTGAAGTTCACTTCGGCCGATCCGGAGCTGTGATTCCATATCATCGATTGCAGTTTCCAAGCCACCAGAATTACGGCGGACGCGACTAAGTTCGGGTACGCGCTTACAGCAATAGGTTCGCGATATACAGTCGAAGTCCGCAATATTATTATGAATCCGCCATCAGAACGCGCGTATGAAATATTAAAATCCGAGTTAATTAAGAGCTTCAGTTTGTCACAAGAGCATAAGACACATCGATTGTTGGAGCACGAAAAGATCGGAGATCGCAAGCCATCACAGTTTTTGCGGCACCTCCGCGGGCTCGCTGGAAGTCGGAGACAAGGTGTTACGGACAATCTGGTTGAGCCGTTTATCAGCATACTTTCAGCTGCATTTGGTCGCGCAAACAGGCGATATGGTGGAGCAATTAGCGAACATCGCGGATGCGATCATCGAGACCACCCGGGCTCCAGCGTTCCACATCGCGGAGATTGCTTGATCCGTGGCTGGTCAGAGAACGGAGGATGCATTTGAAGCAAAAATTAAACTTAAAAATGACACAACTTCGTCTGTCATTGCAGCAGGAAATGACAGAACAGTTGACAGCTATACGAAAATCGATCCAGGCGATAGGAAGTGAAAAACCGGAGAGAGGCTGTGGCAGTTATAGACGTCGCGCACGTTCTCGGTCGCGCTCGCGAGGTCGCGAACGTGCATCCAATGACTTGTGTTAGTTCCATTGGAGGTTCAGACCAGATGCAATACGTTGCGAGCCGCCTTACACAGGCGGGAAATGCGGTGGCCCACCGTTAATGGCGACGGATGAGGCGGGCCACGCGATATATTGCCTTTTCGTGACGGACGCGCAAACAAAGATTGATTTCTTTGTTGACATCGGAGCAGACTTATGTGTGGTTTCTAAAAGGATGACTCGCAGTCCACGGAGAAAGTCCGTATGAGTTATCAGCCACGAACGGAACGGTAATAAATACGTATGGAACAGAAACGTTAACACTAAACCTCGGATTGCGAAGGTCCTCCATTTGGCGATTTGACGGTTGCCGACGTATCAAGACTAATTATCAGGGCCGATTTCTTGGCCCATTATGGTTTGCTCGTCAATTTGCGAGGCGGTAGACTCGTCGATCAAGTCACGAATTTGATTGCGCCCGATCGGTGCGGGCGGTGCAGCGTGCCGAGCATAAAAACGATCGCCGGGATCGGGACGGAGACGCCGTATCATATATTAATGATGTAATACCCGGAAACCGACCAGAGGGGCGTCCGAAGGAAACGAAACACGAGACGCACCACATCGAGATAGTGCCGGGGTATGTAGATCGCAAAGACTCGCGCCAGATCGTTTGGCTATCGCGCAAAGAGAATTTCAAAAGATGGTCGAGCTCGGCATCGCGCGTTTGTCGAAAAACTGTTAGTCATTGCCATTGCACCTCGTTCTGAAGAAGGACGAGGAGTGGCGGCCTTGCAAAGACTAGATGTTAAAGGCGCGAACAATATCAGATCGGTATCCCGTGCGTTATATACAGGACTTCGCATAAGCACTACAAGGCAAGAAAATCTTCACTATCATCGATTTGGTGAGAGCGTACCAAATTCCGGTAGCCGAAGAAGACGTTCCGAAGACGGCAATAATAACGCCGTTCGGCATGTACGAATTTTCATACATGTCCTTCGGGCTACGGAATGCGACGCAGACGTTCCAGCGATTTATGGACGAGGTTCTGCGAGATCTCGATTGGTGTTATGCGTATATTGATGATATTTTGGTTGCATCGTCCTCGGCAGAGGAACATATTAAACTTCTAGAAATATTATTTGAAAAATTGCAGAAATATGGAGTGATGGTCAATCCAACCAAGTGGCAACAACGGGGCAACAGCGTCTGGGAGCCTTTAGCTTTCTTTTCCAAGAAACTAAACGCAATCGAAGCAAAGTATAGTGCTTTCGACAGGGAGCTGTTGGCCATGTACCTGGCGGTTAAACAGTTTTAACACATGCTGGAGGCACAGACGTTTGCCATCTTTACCGACCATAAGCCACTGACTTTCGCGTTTAGACGAAAACCAGAGAAATACACGCTACGCCAGTAAGCTAAATGCATACTATGCCAGTTTCGCAATCTTGACTTTATCGGGCAGTTTAGGACGGACATCTGGCACATATCCAGCGATGACAATGTCGTGGTGGATGCGTTGTCAAGAATAGAGGAGTTACAGTCGCCATTGGACTTTGTTGCGCTTGCAAACTCGTGAGAAAATGACGAGGGACTCCAAAAATATTTAGATGACAAATCCAGATTGAAGTTGAAGAAAATACAGGTTCCCGAGACTGGAGTAGCGGTGTCCTGTGACACGACAACGGCGGTTCCGCGTCCTTTCATGACGAGACCCTTCCGTCGAGCGGCGTTCAGCCTGCACGGTTTGGCTCATCCGGGCATCGTGGCGCAGCGTTTCGTCTGGCCGTCGATGCGGGGAGACCACCGGGACTGGGCTCATGCGTGCATACCATGCCAGAAATCGAAAATTTCTCGTCATGTTTCGACGCCGATGGGAACGTTTGATGCCTTCCAAGAGAACACGTGCATCTGGATATCGTGATGATGTCGATCTCAGAGGGGAGGCGATATTACCTCACGTGCGTGAATAGCTTTACACGATGGCTGGAGGCGTTTCCGATAGAAAATCAAAAGGCGGAAACCGTAGCGAGAAACCTTCTGAGGATTTGTCGATTCGGAGCGCCAATGCGGACTATCACGGACTAGAGACGACAGTTCGAGTCTCGACTTTTCCGTCGATTGAACGAATTGTCTGGAATATGTCATCTGAGGACAACAGCTTATCACTCACAGGCGAACGGAATGGTGGAGCGACTCCATCGGCAACTCAAGGCGGCGATAAAATGCCAGAATAACCATTGAACCAAGCCATTGCTCTATCATTCTGCTGGGCATACGAACGGTCTGGAGAAAGGATCTTAGGGCAACTGCAGCGGATTTAGTGTACGGACTTTAGTGTAGTCGCGATTCCCGGGGCAATTTTTGGATCGGCGACGGAGAGGATGGACGAGGCCGCCGATTTTGAGGCTAGGACCATTTTGGCGAGATAGGTCCAGTCGAAGGAAGCAGGCATGGAGAGCAACGATATTTTATTTTTAAAGACCTGGCAACAGCAAAACAGGTGTTTGTGCATCGGGATGGACCAAAAGAATTACTGCAACAGCCGTACGAGGAGCCGTCATAAAGAAAATGAATAAAGTTTTTGTCGTGCACATGCGCTAGGCCCGGGCGGGACTGGGAACGACGACGCGGTCCGAGAGTGCGATTTTCTGACTTCGGATGGGAGACTGACGGGAAGACTGCAAAAAATTATATTTATTTATTTATTATTATTTTATTATTTTATTATTTAGTATCATAGTTTTTTTAGTTCGACTCACGCATTCGCACGTCTTTTAAAGCCAGTATAATGTAATAGCATTTTATTTTATTTTATTTTATTTTATTTTATTTTACCTTATTTTACTGTATTTATTATACGCATTGAGGCTGCGCTCGCATAGAATCCGCATGATTTATTTTTTTGCAAACCTGTATCGTGATGTAAGAAATTTTTAGGAAGACGCGAGCGAGAGGAGAAGCGATGGTGAGATCGGGTAGACAAAAGAATCGACCAACGGACGCTAACAGATATAGACACATTCCGCGATTATTATAATTCTCTGGTCGATTCTGAGTACGCGATATTTTCTTTGGAGTATCAATTCATATAACTATAACTCTCGTTCTTATTTATTTTATATTATGTTGTTTCTCTTTTCTCGTGCGAATAAACTTTGTCGATCAAACCGATGTCAGATTTACTTTCTTTCTTTATCTTATTGGTGATCTATCCACACATACGGCGTAGATCATAATTCGACCACGCAACACACTAAACTTGTATCAGTTGGGTTTTATTTTTTATTTTAATAATAGAATTTAACTTGTCGCCATAGCTGTTAATACCAAATCTTTTATACAAATAATACATATCGTTAGATTAATTCATTATTTATTTAATTTGGCATTGCATAAAGAAACGAGATTTAACTTAGCGTCAGTTCTTGATATCAAATCTATTATAGGAATGATACATATCATTAATGTTAATATTATTTATTTAATTTGGTATTCGAATTACATGTAATTTAATTTAGTGCTAATTGTTAATATCAAATCATTTTTACGAATGATACACAAAAATTATGAAGAATTTAACTTGACGCCAATTTTGTTGATACCAAATTTTTTATATTATACGAACATATCATTAGAGTTAAATAAATAACAAGAGACAATACCATTTGTGTTTATATTACATACAAATGAGCGATTTCACCAACTCGTTTAAGCCAAATCGATGATTAACTGTCAATCATAAGAGATCAATTCTACTAAACAGCAATACTATTAATCAGTTCTACGGCCAATTAAGCAATTGGCGTAGGTGGAACAGACCCAAATGATACTTTACGAAAAGCAAGCGCTTTCTTTATCTTTTTTAAAAAGATAAGTTTGTATAAATAATAAGAGACGACCATTTGTGATTTACTTTTTAATTTGAAGGAGAATATAACTTGATTAGTTAAGATTGTAGCATCTGAGTTTTAATTTTTTTTTTTAAGAGAAATGATTTTTGACAGAATTAAGATTGCCACTACTTGGATTGAAATAAGAAGACCTTCAACAAGATTAGCCTTAAAGAAAAATTAAAACTACTATTAATTGGATTGGATACTTAGATTTTATTCGAGAAGCACGTATTCTGTGTGTGTAAACACCTTTTTTTATCTTTTTTAGAAAGGTATATTTGTACTGATATCATGCATTTTGTAGTAATAAACATCTTTATAATCAATTTACCTTATAATTGAATTCAAGAAATAAATTTTCATGTGTTTATATAAAATTTGAAGAAGTCACTTTTTCATTATTATTTTTGATTATACGTCCTATTGATTTCCTCGTTTTTTCAACTTTAGATAATTTTTTTTCTCTTTAAGGTAGTTATATCGCACAGGAGCGGCCAGTGGGGGAGAGGGGGAGGGAGAAGGCAATTGTCCGAGAATGCCAGCGCATGAGAGCATTGCTTGGTGGTGAAAACAATTACCGTTCAAAAATTGCAGATCTCAATTTTTTAATAGTAATTTTTATTTCCCCACTGTGCGCCGGTTTTTGAGAATGAGTTGATAAGTGTAGTGGATATTAGTGAAATAATAAAGCAACTTTCTAATGTTTTATAATTAATATTTGGTTATCCCCATTTTCTTTAGTTTAGGAGATTTGTATTATGTTTATCTACAGTCCTTTAGTTTTTGAGCAAATTTCTAAATATCATTTTTGCGCTATAATTGAAGATGTACTGTCGCTCTAGCACAGGAAACTCCTTGTTTAGCACATGTTAAAGTTTTAACTTCAAAATTATGCAATTATCTTTTGAACATGCCTGGTTACCTCCACCCCCCCCCCCC
>JAANIC010004582.1:227271-253329 GCA_017607545.1 Acromyrmex charruanus
CCCCGGACGTAACAGTTATTATTTTCAAGCAATTCCAATTTTTGCGATGCAACCATTAAGGGATTTCCCTTTTGGAGCAACAGAGTAGGAAAAACTGATAATAGCGATGGGATGGCTGATGTTGCTTGTGGGATAATTATGCTTAAGTATATTATTGAAAAAAAAAACAAATATTAGACTTAGATATTACGTTACACTAGATTATAGTTAGACACTAATATAAGATGATTAGATTTGAGCATTTCGCTTTCCTCTCATTTTCGCTCTTTCAGTAATGTGTAGATTTACACAACCGCCACCGACTTCGTCTTTATATGCATCCACATCAGCGGTGATATACTTACAACGCGTTGCTAGTTTCGTGTACATAACCGAAGCCTACTATCGATGCATAGACAATAAAAACCTCTGCATCGAATGTTCTAAACATATACCCTTGTGCGAGCGCGGAAGTCGCAAGCTCATACACGGACATTACATTCGAGTAGGTGGTAAGGAGCGATATTTTTACGGTACAGTGCTTGCAATAACCTATTAGTCATGCAGATGATATTTGTCTACGAAACTTGCGCGATAGTATTTCACAGTTTTCTTTCATTTATAGCTCAGAAGACTTCGACTTCTTCAGAATCTAGTCGATCACATCAGAGTTATTATTAACATCAACCGCGGCACCTCCGATATTGTAATTTCGCCACAGTTATTAAATTTATCTCTCTCGCTGCGACAACGAGAAAACCTCAATAATAAATAATCGCTGTGACCCTATTACACAATGATCAGATTAATTTGGTTCAGATATTTTTGTTTAGAAATATTTGCGGAAGAGATCGAAGCCCACATCTTTATCGTCGAATCCTTCTTTCACGGCTTCTTACTTATTAGAATTACTAAAGACATAATAAGTAGACGTAAAAGAAAATACACGACCTTCAGTAAAGAAGAAAAATATATAAAGGATATTTGCGCACATATACACATGTATATATATGTATATATACACACCTTCGTGTAGGTATTTACCCCGAATTCATCTGAATCGCCGCGACCGTTAATATAAAATGCGCCGCAGTAATAACAATATCGCCATTATCCTACTTAACTCTAACCGCTAAAAAAAAATATATATATTCATTTTCAGTAGACTTTTTGAATCTTATTAAACTCCCGACTCTTATTACAGCAAATACAACTTTGCGACTGCTATAGTGCTACTACAAACGTATCTGAAACAAAATATAGTCTATTTAGAAAGTAAAAGAAAAGAAATTTTTTTCACAAGTAATATAAGGAACATAAGGAATTTATATATTGTAATAAAATCCGCAATGGACGGTTAGGGGGAGAATCCGATAATGGTACCGACAGGAGCCTTCCGTTTTCCGAAGACCTACGTAAAGAATACAAACAAATTATTAAAAACGCTAGAAACAGAGAACGCAAAATGAGCATGCACGCCAAAGCCCTTCATAACGTATTGTATTACTCTCAGTTTCCGATACCATAACAAATCTTCAGCTTCATGAGTTTGCTACCTCCACGCCGGTGGCCAGTGGTTCCGCGAGAACACCATCGCCCCTGAAATTTAATATTCTCGCCGATAATACTCGCCTATAGGGTTCCCTGCCGAGGTGACTGTAGCCTACAGTTCTTCTACGTACCCGAATTCTTACCGCGATGTCTTAGAGTTGATACTCAAATACGACGGGCACAATATCCTCGTATGACAATTTGCTCGTGCCTGTAAGAGAGTAAAAGAAGTAGTACCATTAGTATGAGGCTCTTTTAGTGCGAATGTTAAAAAATAAACTATCGCATTATGCGTATTTGGCCATGGAAGACGAGACTCACCTTACTGTCAATAAGTTCCTCGATGCATGGAAAAAAAACGTCGGGCAGAAGTTCCAACTATTATCGAGGACAACTGAGCATAGCATACAAAAAACCGGAAGAACATATATTAAACTATATAGAGTGTATGAAGGATTTGCGTACGGCAATTATATAAGGAGATCAGGCTAATCTCGATTGTATGTTAACAAACATGGAAACTGCTAGCATCGATTCTAATGCCCTGGAGGTATTTTTCGAGGGGTTACCACACGAATATAGAACAAAACTTAAGGAAGGCTATAGCAATTTTACTAATGCCTGCTCAAAGGTGATTATAATTCATAAGAGGTTAGAAAGGAGGCTCGTCACAGAAATGTTCATAGTTTAATCCTACTTCAAATAATAGTCAAGTTGAGCCTAAGAGTTCTCCAACACCAGTCTATGGCGCACAGTAATAATAATACGGGAAGCGCCTCTGAGGATGCCGAAAGGAAAATTTGCAGCTACTGTAAAAATTTCGGTCACTTGGTAAACGAATGCCAAAAACGACAATTTCGTCTGAACAATCCGAATCATAATTATAATAATTCAGGTTTTACCTCTCAAAAATCGGGAAACCTCCCGAAGGCTTTGGCTAAGGGGACGAACCGTAGTCCCGGGAATACACGTCCTTATGGTGGAACACAACCTAGGAGAATTCACGTTCTCCGAGCCGACAATGAGAACGTACCCGTCGTCGAGCTTTAATCTTCATCTTTTAAAGGACCAACAGCATTTATGTTAGACACCGGCACACAATCGAATATAATAAAAAGAACTTGTATCGAAAACAGAATACCGATTAACACTAATGAAATTTTACAACTCACCGAAATAACCACGAATGCTGTCTGTACTCTCGGCTCCATAAGAGCATACATATCTCATATTCTTGTAACCTTCTACATAGTACCAGACGAGTTTCCCATAATATCATAAGGATACTAGGATCATCTTCACCTTCTTCACCGAATCTTCTTAACTATGCTAACCATAAATTCTTTTCCTTTTAAATTAAGAGAATCTGTTATCATTCTTGCTTGTACTAACTTTGATTTCGCCATCCGAATATAAAAACCAGAAATAAAGACGGGATACCTTCCCCGGTTGCGGATACACAACGGAATCTTTGCAGGAGATTCCCTCGTTACTTGCATTAATAACAAAGCTTACATTAGAAACATTAACACACTTGAATACAAAGTAGAAGTACTAATACCTATCCTACGACTCGAAGAAGTTATGAAGATACCTCGAAAACCTCCACAAACTGCACTCTCCACATGCTAATTCTAATACGCTCTCAGCTTCCTCCAAAACATATAATGTATCTAATTCACATCGCGAGTCGCAATCTAATCCACTTAAAAAGAGAATGAGAGAAACTGATAATATAACTATTAACGCTAACAATAAATTAACGGTTTGTATTGCCGCTCTTTCAGGAGTCGCTAAATCTGCTAATTCTTCTAATTCTAATACTACTAATATTAATTCTACTAAGTCTATTGAGTCTATCGCTATGAGCGCTCACAAGGAGTTCTCCTATTCAAGCGTCGCCAATTTACAAAAAACGCTAGTAGAACCCTCGTGAGGGCTCCAAGGGACATGCTCCTCTCGTGCGAAGCTTAATCACTAAATCGCCCACGTTAAGCGCGCCAGTAAACATACTATAAAGATTCTGGATCAATAGCGCAGACGCGAAGGGTACTCGTAGGCGCGGGTATGACGTCACGGGCACGATTCGGTCGAAGACATTGGTGTTTGTGTAAACATTGACTGTTTATATAAACATCAAATATTAATGATATGTGCTATGTGTCATGTATCATTGGGACCTAGCCGCCGCGGATCGCCGCCGCCGCCGCCGCGGATCGCCGCCGCCGTCGCCGCGGATTCCACACCCTCCTCAAAAATTCGTCGCGGACTAAATATTTTAAACAAAATATATTATAAAAATTCTTACCTTCTCCTCGTTCTCCTCCTCCTCCTCTTCTCCCTCCTCCATCTCCCTCTCCCTATCCTCCTCTTCGCTTTAATGATCCTCCTCTTCCTCCTCCTGCCCGATCGTCAGGCCGCTAAAAAGATGGATACCTAAGTTAAGTTCATTTATTGTATTGAACAATTGCGATATTTCCTTCGCAGGATATTCCAGGGGAGGAGCAGAAAAAGGATCCTCCAGGACTCCCCCGGCGGAGACGTTCTCCTCTTCCTCCTCTTACTCTTCTCCCTTTTCCTCTTCAGCCTTATCTTCTTTTTCAGCCTCAGCCATGAGGAAGTTCAGGAACTCAAAATCGCTCGATAGATGGAGAAGGCCCATCATGAAATCCGCACATTCTTAAGGACTGATGTTGTTAAAATTTATAGGCAAGTCACCCATGTATAATTCTTCTTCCTCTTCCTCTTCCTTTTCTTCCTCTACTATCTCATCAATCTTGCCAATCTCGAGAAGGTGATGGAATAACTCAATTTCGCCGATATGTAGTTGAGTGATATCAATTGCAATTGTCCTATCATTCTATCGAACGAAAGAACTTGAGGAGGAGGAAGCAATTGCCACAACTTTATCTTTTTGTTGTTTATCACCCATTATTTACAGATAATAAAACTGTAAAAATCATTTTTATTAATCACGTACACGTGCAAAAATATTCAATCATTATGGATAAATGGTGGAATACTCTTGCATATTTTTTATTAAAAATCACTCGTGTAAGAAAAAACGAACCTCGCGCAGACGAGGCGTGACAAAAAAACTGACGCTGAGAATCATCCTTCGCTGCGGTGAAGCTGCGGGATATTAGTTACGGGCGGCCGTTATATATTAAACACTTTAGATTATAAATATTAGCTGACTATAGAACTTTAGAAGCGTTAAGAGAAGCGCTGGCAGGTGTTTATATAAACTAAGTGCAACGAGGCATAAACTAGGTGCGTTAAGGCATAAGATATGATAGATGGAAAACAAAGACAGTGTGTGTGTGTGTGTGCGTGTGTGTGTGTGTGTGTGCGTGTGTGTGTGTGCGTGTGCGTGCGCGTGTCGTGTACGTGTGCGTGTGCGTACGTGTGCGTACGTGTGTGTGTGTGTGTGTGTGTGTGTGTGTGTGTGTGTAGAATGGTATAAACGAAAAAAATTTTTATTCACATTATTGTTTTTCATACATATTAAAAATTAAAATTAATAACTCGCAATCGACGAGTTGATACTTGTGGAATATATCGCTATATATAATGGGTTATAAGCACTCAGTTTCACAGTTGGTGTTCTGGAAAACGAACGAATCGGTCGCAATAAAAATAATGGAAAAAGTATGGCTAACCTTCGTGCGAATGTTGAGAACATAGCCAACGTAGTCGAGTATATTAGAAACGTGGATCCGGAACAGTTCGCGAATATTAGAGATGAAGTGTTCGAAGTGTTCGAAGAAATAGAAATAAATTTTGAGAAAATAATGGACCAAGAGTCCGATGAAGAAGTATTATCCGACGATACTGATTATGTTAATGATTTGAACAAGGACAATACCGATCGTCGAGAAAAATTCGTGTTGTCTCCGGAAATCCGTGCGTTGAACTATCGTACTAAACACTGCGCAATCCACTGCTACTACATAACAGATGGCGCTTTAGCAGTATGTGCATCGTGTATGACTCGTTTGGCTAACAAGATACATCCCTCCACTGACGTTGGGGGGATGTATCTCGTCAGAAAGCACAAGATTATATTGATGCGCTAGGTGATGGATTTGCTCAAATTGCAGAGTGCCAATGTACATTATAATTCCGTTTAACATGTGTCTAATTTGCACACAGTGAAAAAACTATTGTGAATAGTATTGTGAACAGTATAGTGAAACATGGATCCTGATGAAATAATGGAACGAATGATGATGGGGGACCGTAGAAACAATGAACGATATAGTTAAAAAGATGTGATGCGCGTTCTCGAAAATCTTCGAGAGAGAGAGAGAGAGAAAGAGAGAGAGAGAGAGAGAGAGGGGGAGAGAGAGAGAGAGGGAGAGAGAGGGAGGGAGAGAGAGAGGGAGGGGGAGGGAGGAAGAGAGAGAGAGAGAGAGAGAGAGAGAGAAGTGTGCAAATATCACCGATGCAGTTCCTATACGCGATCGAGAATTAGGAATATGCGGTGAGAGCATCATGAAATTTATTAACGAAGATCTCATTTGTTTCTGGTCTTTATTCGCGCGACAGAAAGTGTACATGTGATTATGCAACGAACATTGTAAGAACTATAACTTTGAAAATAGATATAAAACTTATAATTTAACAGACAACGACTATTTTTGTGTGTCGAAAATCGCAATGGAGACCAATCGTTCCTGCTGCAGGAACATTGTAATTCCCGCGAGTAGTGAAAAAATAGTCGAACTGTCGATACACATTTGGCGATGCACATACGCTGAATTACCGTCGCAAGAAGGATCCTGCTGTAAAAAAGAAATATTTTCATAACATGTGTGATGATAAATGTTATGAATGTGACAAGTGTGATTTCGGATTCATGTATCATAATATCACGATGCTAAATTACTATAAAATTATAGATATAAAGCGATGGTGCGGCCAGTGTGCAGAGAATACGGAGTGTGAACGAGTCACGTGCAAGTGCTCCGTGAAAAAGTGTGACGTGATCTAAAGACTGTGAAAAAAAACATGAAAAATCACGAACGAGTAGAACGCGAACTGCTGAAACAGAACGGCCAGGTCGCTACTCTGGTGGAATGTTTCGTATGGCTGCAACGATACAACAAGTTCATCGAGCGGCTCGAAAAATTTTGTCGTGCCAAGCATCCGCGCCTCGCCGTTGGACACAAACAATCCGCGGTAGCGAAGAAAGATCTCCCGTCTGCGAGAGATCGACGCTACATTTGAGAATCGTGTTCTGATTGGTGCGATAATCCACGCGAACTACATCGAGCCGCGACAGTTTTTGGAAGACGCGGGCAATGTAGTGCTCGAGCAAATGCGAGACGCTGTAGAAGAACACAGTAGTGTGAAAGTGAATACCACGTTCAACAGTGAGTTTGCGGCGAACGATAAATGTGCCATTAAGAGCATAAACACAAAAAGCAGTGAGATATACCGATGTATCGAATTGCGCGAATAAGAGCAGCGCGTCATCAAGCCCATGTTGACATCATTCGAAAAGTTCCAGAAACGCGACAGCGGGTGGATGCTGTTGCGAATCCTCAACTTGATTGTTAACGTGAACAAACTAAATCCCATGCATGTAGGATGTCACATCGAAGTGCCGCGAGAAATTATGCTGAAGAAGGCGGTGATCAATGTGAAATCCATGGTCAATGCATGTTTCGCGTGGTCGGTGATCGCCGATCTGTATCCCGCAGAAAGAAATGTGAATCGTAATCCATCATATTCGCATTATACTACAGTGTTAAATCTCATGGGTACCAACTTTCCAATGACTTTGAAGGCTATTCCAAAATTCGAACGTTTGAATGTTGTGTCAACGTGTACGGCATCGAGAAAAAAACGTTCTTCCTCTATGCCTCACCAGTGACAAGAAAAAGAAAAAGAAGCACGTCAATATGCTGTATCTATAAGATTCACGCAATGATGGTGTCACCCACTTTATGTGGATCAAGAATCTGTCCCGTCTTGTGAGATAGCAAATTATTAGAGATAAGAAGAAAAAATTTTTCTGCGATCGACAAGTTATAATAAAAACTTATAATTTTCTTGAAATAATAATAATAGTAAGAATTTCTGTTTTTTTAGATATCTTCATTACTTCAGTACGAAAAATTACAGTCACACGTATTGGATTGTGGCAAAATGAACGACTGCGCTATCCGATTGCCGAGTGAGGACGACAAGTGGTTCGAGTTTGGGAACCACTGTAATAAAGAACGAGTGCCGTTCATTGTCTATGCCTAGAGTACGTTCTACGTAAGATGGAATCCAATAAGGAAGACGCATCATCATACACATATCAACAACATGAAGTATTTAGTATAGGACATTACGTGCGATGCTCATATGATGACGCGTTATCGACATATCAGTTCCGTCGCGATAAAGACTGTATAGCATGGTTCGCGTGACAACTCCAAGACTTGGCGCATCGCATGAAAAATATCATATCCAGTAACGTACCCATAGTAGTGTTGTCGAAAGAACAATGGGAGGCATACCGTAACGTGACGCATTGTCACATCTGCGAGAAACCTTGTGCGCCGGACGACACGCGATCATTGTCATGTCACCGGTAGGTATCACGGTCCAGCACATGCAAACTGCAATCTAAATTATAAAAATTCGCTATATTCCGGTCGTTTTTCACAATTTATCGTGCTACAACGCACATTTTATAATTAAAGAAATTGCTACTGCGTATGATGGACACATAGATCTCCTTCTTATAATGAAAGAAAAATACATTTTATTCACTAAACATGTCGATAGCATCAAAGATAAAAATGAAAATCATTTTGAAAAAAATTGTATAAAATTAAGATTCATCGTTTCTTTCAAATTTCTAAGTACGAGCTTCGATAAATTGGTGTCGTATCTTGATATAGAAAAACTAAAAATTACACAGTCAGAATTTTACAAATTCAGCGCGGAGTTTTGATTTTCTTACACGTCTTTTCGTACGAGTACATTAACTGCGTCGAAAAGTTAGAGAATACGCGTTTAGTATCGCGTGAATCATTTTTCAGTTTGTTGACGGACGACACCGTATCCGAGAGCGCTCACCCCGCGAATATCTGGATTCTCTATTCGAACGATTGGCGAGTACAATGATCTGTACTTGAAAATCGATATCTTGTTATTTAGCTGACATTTTCGAAAATTTTCATGAAAACTGTCGCAAGTTACAGTCTCGCGCATTACTACACCTTGCCGGGTTTCACGTGGGACGCCATGTTGAAATATACGCGCGTAAGATTTAAGTTGCTCACCAACATCAATATGATTCTATTCATCGAGGGTGGTATACGCAATGGCGTTAGTCAATGTTCAGACAGATACGCGCAGGCTAATAACAAGTACATGCGTTCGTATGACTCGTCGAAACCATCGTCGTATCTTGTGTACTACGATGTGAATAATCTGTACGGATAGGCGATGTGTTAATTGCTGCCATATATCAAATTTCGTTGAGTCGAAGACGCTGCGAATTTTGACGCGAGCGTGATCGCTCCGGATTCCACCGATTATATTCTCGAGGTTGTTCTCGAATATTTACAGCATCTGCACGACCGATACACTGACTTACCTTTCTGCCCAACGCGCGATAAGCCGCCCGGCAAAGGCGAAGATAAACTTCTAGCGACGCAGTACGATAAACAGCGTTATGTCATTCACTATCGTAATCTGCAGCAATGTACTCGGCTTTCGCGTAACAAAGATCGAGTATTACAATTCGCTCAATTCGCTTGGCTCCGTAATTAAATTGAACTCAATACACAGAACGCTTGCAAAAAATGATATCGAGAAAAATTTATATAAATTAATGAACAACATGGTATTTGGCAAAATTATGAAAAACGTTTGAAATCATGTAGACATACAATTAATAACAAAATGGGATGGATAGTACAGCGCGGAAGCAATGATCGCGAAAATGAATTTCCACAATCGTAGCATCTTTGCGGAAAATTTGATCGCCGTCAAACTGCGCAAACTCAAGGTGAAGTTTAACAAACCAATTTACGTGAGTATGTGTATACTCGACATATCGAAAGTCTGCTTGTACGAATTTCACCACGAGTACATGTCACCGATGTATCGTGACAAATGCAAGATCATGTACATCGATAAGGATGTCTTATATACCGCATCGAGTACGAGAACGTTTACGAGACGATGAAACACGATATCGCTAGATTCGGTATGAGTGATTATCCGATGGACAACGTGTATAGTATGCCTCTCGCAAATAAGAAAGTATCCGGCCTGATGAAGGATGAGAACAACGGTATGATAATAACCGAATTTGTATTCAGAACGAAGATGTGAGGGTGGATGGTAAGAAGGCTGTTACGTCTTGTAGACGCCACGATTCTTTTTTTTTCGAAAGAGTCGGATCCACGTCGCGACTACGGTTGGCATCTATGAGACTCGAGAGTCCTCTGATAACGGTCTGACAGAACTGAAAAGAAGGATCGGCCAAGCTCTGCGAAAATTTGTAAACGCCAATCAATCCGGAAAAAATAACAACCTTAATGTAGGCCTGAAAGGTGACAAGATTGCGAAAGATATTATACAGAGTGTGTCACCAAAATCCGGACAAATCGAACAATTTTTTTAAACAAAAAATGTTTTTTAAAAAAAAATGTTTGGAAGTATAAATTAGTTCGGTCCGTTTTCCAAAAGATGGCTCCGGCTGTGAATGGTTCATAGTGACAACTGATTTTGGCGTTTTCAGAGAGGTTAGACATCTGCTAATAATATTCAGTTTATATCGCTTTGAGTTTCATACAAAAACCTTGATTTTTACTGTGTTTGAAATGTCGAATTTTGTGTTAACTAAGCAGCATTTGCGGGAGGTTCTAATTTTCTGCTTTAATTGGAAGAAAAGTGCAGCTGAAGCCCATCGAATGTTTGTCGAAGTTTATGGTGACAACTGATAAATCATGTAGGGAATGGTTTCGACGTTTCAAGGATGGAGATTTCAACGTTGAAGACAAGCCTCGCTCTGGACAGCCAAAAAAATTCGAAGACAAAGAATTACTTGAAGAAGATCAGAGTCAAACGCAAGAGGAGCTTGCAGAATCATTGGGAGTAACTCAACGAGCCGTTTCTGCACGATTGAGAGCCATGGGAATAATTGAAAAACAAGGAAATTGGGTGCCTTATGAACTGAAACCGAGAGACGTTGAAAAGCGATTTTTCACTTGCGAACAGCTGATTCAAAGACAACAAAGAAAAGGTTTTTTGCATCGGATTGTGACTGGAGATGAGAAGTGGATATTCAACGACAACCCCAAGAAGAAAAAATACTACGCTAAATCCGGTCAATCGTTGCCATCGACCTCAACATCAACACCAAAGCCGAACATTCATGGTTCGAAGATCATGCTCTGTATCTGGTGGGACCAAAAGGGTGTTGTTTACTAGCTGCTGAAACCTGGCGATTCCATTACGGGCGATCGGTATCGGCTACAATTGATTCGTTTGAGCCGTGCATTGCGAGAAAAACGGCCGGAATACGAGCAAAGACATGATAAAGTTATTTTTCTTCATGATAACGCTTGGCCTCATGTCGCAAAAATCGTAAAAAAATATTTGGAAACGCTCAAATGGGATGTTTTACCGCATCCGTCGTATTCTCCGGACATTGCTTCTTCTGATTACTGGTTGTTCCGAAAGATGCAGCACGATTTGGCAAGTCACCGGTTCACTTCTTTCGCAGAAATCGAAAATTGGCTCCAAAATTGGATCGCCTCCAAAGACGAGTCATTTTTTCGAGATGAAATTTGAAAATGGACCGACGTTAGCACTGTCCATCGGAACAGGTGTTATAGCGTCCTTTCGGGACGTTGACCCATATTCCGGGACCGAAAAGATGCGTACGACTCACAGCTGTTCACCTCTGTACATATACCTGTGAGATTGAGTTTAACCGTCCTTCCATACTTTCTCCATTCCCTCTCATTATCTCCTTGACCAAATTTTCAAAGGTTTAGACGTGATAGTCCAATGAATTTTTGGGGACTCCTCCAGGATACAGGTACAATCTTAGGAGACGGAGATGAATACGAGAAATTCTAGCAATAAATCTAAAGAAAGAATTTATGAAACTGCAATAGAAAATCTGAATAAGTTAAAGTCGAGTACACAAAACACATTACACACCTCCTATTCCCCTCAAATCCTCCGAATTTAAATTTGAAAACAGCGGGATTCTCTTTGAATGAATCAGAAATTTCAAATAATTCTAAAACTCTTGTGTTTGACGGTTCCGATTCAGAGGACATAATCACTCAATCCGCGCGCGAATTCGGTGGTATTACTGAGAGTAAACGTAAAACATTTGTGGCTATCCCTAAATCGAGGGGACCTGATGGAACAATGACGCATCAAAACTTATTCACTTAAACTACGCTTCACTTAAACTACTTTACCTTAAAATACGCTGTCGAAATCGTACCCTTTTTCTACGGTAAAATATCCCTTTAAACTACTTTATCGAGAGATGTAAGGAAGCAATATCCATGTTACCGGATGAAACTGAATCGCAATTTATAAAAATTATAAGAACAAGCATTGTGGGTGAAGCGCGTCGCACTATATAAGATCAGGACTTTAACAATGTAGCACAATTAACCAAATATTTAAATCAAGTTTATGGCGCTTCAAAAAATATATACCAACTGTAAGGTGAATTAGATCGTATTTATCAAAAGAATGAGGAGAACGTAATCACATACGCGAATCGGATAAAGATTTTAGGAAAACAAATAATGAAAGCTCATAAAATTTCGGGAAAGTTTCCTTTCCGATCAAAGTATTAAATCATCTTTAGAAGAAGACATGTGTAAATGTTTTAGAGGATTAAAATCAAAAATTGAGCAAAGAATAACAAAAAATTTAAGTGTTCAAGAAATGGTAGCCGATGCGTTATGAATAGAAAGATAACTCCATTCGACGATAGACTTACAATCAAGAAAGTACATCGAGTAAAGCTCTGAATATGAATAAATTACCAGAAACGTGTCAGATTTGTTATAAAAATGACATTTAGCTTCAAACTGTAGAAAATTAACTAATTTTGGAACAGAGATTTTAGTCAAATCTGCAAGAAACACAGCGCTGACAATGTCGACTTCGCGATGCTCAAGCACGACAATAACATTTCACAGGGAAATAATATTATTTGTCAAATATGTTCTAAATCAGGGCATAACACTAAAAGTTGTCGGACTAATAATAACAATGATCAGAATAAATCCTCTGTAATCTGTCAGTGGTGTGATAAAGCCAGGTCATTCAGCTAACTGCTGGAAAAAACTGCTGGAAAGGATGAGCAACATAACGCAGTTAATAAAATAAAAATTGTCTGTCAAATCTATAACAATTTTGGGCATAATGCTAAAGATCGATCTAAGATAGAGTAAAACGCAGCATCCTCATGCTCATTATTCTGCCGGTACTGTAAAGGACAAGAGTATCTCCTCGAAAGTTGTGAATTACGAATCGCAAACAATAACCAAAGAAAAATAAATGAACAGAGAAACTCCGGCGACCCCTCGAAGGGATGTAACAGGAATCCGAGTGAGTCTCACACCCGTCGATATCGAAAAAGAGCCAGTAAGCAAAAACGCTTTAATATATCTCGTAACTGTGACCTTCGACAAGCATAGTCGCGTGCCTACCGTTCAGATAAACTTTTGCGAATCAACACCACATAACTTTTATGTTAGATACTGGGTTCCTGGCCAAACATAATCAAGGTAAACTATACCTAAGGACAGTATTGTCAATTATAGCAATATTCTAAAATTAAATGGCACAAACGAATATCCCGTTTATATGCTTGGACAATTAATTTTACCCCTCTTTGGAGAAAAAGTTACCTTTCATATCGTGTTAAGTGATTTTCTAATCTCACAATCCGGAATATTAGGTAATGATTTCTTCAAACAGACTTCCTCGAAAATTGAAAATTACGCGAAGGAATATTTAAATGTATCAGGAGTTAATATACCTTCCTTTTCATCATCGCATCACCTACGATCAGAATCTTTATTTTATATGAGAATAGGAAATCCGGAAATAAAAATAGGATATGTGCCGAAATTAAAAATCGCGGAATTTACCTAGGAGATACAATAGTAGAGAATGTTTCTAGAAAAGCATTCGTTGAACGTTAAGCACGTTAGACAAAGAAGTTGAGATACCAATCTTGCGCCACAAATCCCTGAATGAATTATTTGACAACGATAGCTCAAGCATTGAAATGTGTGATAATAAAGAAGAAATCGCAAACGCGCAAATTTGTCTTACCCATCCAAAGGATATCCAAATTCATTTCAAGAGCTTTAGTAACGGTGCCAGTTCAAATAACAATAATGACAGAATTACGGAGACATAATCATTATGACAGGAGACAAGAATAACAGAAAAATAAATGAAAAATTTGAAGTATTTAACGAAAATAAATTAGTGAGAGGAATTAAAAAATCAAGAAAAAATTCTATTCCAAATATTCATCGAAGGAAAGATTTCTACATCTTCTCCAAACCCGAAATCCTCTCCAAGAATCCAAAATCCTTGGAGAGGGAAGTTACCTCCCCTGAAAATTCAAATAATCCTAAAATTTTTGGAGAGACAAGTTACCAAACCTCTCCTGAAATTCTAAATAAATCTAGATTCTTTAGAGAGGGAAGTTACCAAACCCCTCGTGAAAAATTAAATAATTCTGGAATTACAGAGGAAAGTTTCCATACTTCCCTGTTAAATTCTACTCCTGTCGATTATAAGGAAGTAAATAATCAAATCTTGCTATGCAATGCGATTCAATTCTATCAAAGGAAGCCAAAAAAAAGCTCCACTCATAAAAAAATTAAATTACCAAAGGTTGGAATGCCCGCAAAAAATGATAATCATCAAAATAATTCTTCTCATGTTACTATCGAACTTTTAGAAAGAATGCAATAATATAATCCTTATAAAAAAATGTTCGTAATTCCAAGAGAAATAAATCATCTAAAATCCTAAAGTCTACACAAAATCAATCTCAAGAAATAATAGACAAATTTATGCGCAAACGCAAGTCAAAACACCAGGAAGGGACTGAACAAGAATGTCGAAATGAAGCTACGAAAAATATTTCATACGAATGCTTAGTAGTAACAGAAGAAATCGGAAAAGATAGACTCACGGAAATTACAGAATTGTTGCGTTTAGAGCATTTAAGTTTCTAGGAAAAAACAAGAATAACAAAACTTATAACTGATAGCCAGGACAGATTTCACATCCTTGGAGAGAAGTTGTCAGCAATAAATATACTACAACACCAAATACCTATAACAGATGATCGACCTATAAATACGCGACAAGATATACAGATTCCTGCAAATTCATAAAGAAGAAATAAATAGACAGGTAGAGGAACTGTTAAAAGGAGGCATCGTAAAACCTTCTCAGTATAATACGCCTATATAGATAGTTTCCAAAAAGGAAGACTCAAATGGAAATAAATGATGGAGTATGGTATTAGATTTCCTAGGGTCTTAAACGAAAAAACTATCGGAGACGCATAATTACCTGTTACCTAACATTATCGACATTTTGGATCAATTAGGAGGAGCACAATACTTCTCAATATGAGGCTTAGCATCCGGATTTCATCAAATAAAAATGGATCTTACAGATAGTTATAAAACTGCACTTACAACTCCTTTCGGTTATTATGAATTTGACTTTCAGATTAAACAATGCACCCGCTACCTTTCAACGATTAATGGATTTAGTATTATCAGGATTGCAAGACGAAGAATTATTTGTATATATGGATGATATTGTCATCTACGCTGCCTTAGAAGAACATGAAAGGAAGTATAATTTATTGATAGAAACGATTACACAAAGCTGATTTAAAATTGCAGCCCGATAAATGCGAATTCTTGAAAACTGAAGTTACTTACTTAGGACATGTAATTAGTAAAGATGGAGTTAAATTCGATCCAAAGAAATTAGAGGCTGTAACTGTTTCAAGGCCTAAAACGCCAAAAAATATTAATTTCTTGGATTAGCCGGATATTACTGAAGATTTTATTACCAAACTTTTCGAAATTAACCAAACCCCTCACCAATTTGTTAAAAAATGACACTAAATTTGAATGAACGATAGATCAAGAAGCATTAAAAGAGAAATTGTGCGAAAAAATTGTGTCTTACAATATTCTGACTTACAATATTTCGACTTTTCCAAAATTTTATATTAACTACTTTTATATTAACTACTGACTCTTCCGGAATAACAATTGGAGGCATCCTATCACAAGGAGAAATAAATAGCAGAAAGATCGATGGATAGCATATACTTCGTGAACTCTAACCGAAAACGAAATAAGATACTTATGAGAAAGAAGCTTTAGCCATAGTGTATTGTATCATGCATTTTAGACCTTATTTATATGGACAGAAATTTACTTTAGTTACAAACCACACCTCTTCTTTGGTTTGTGAAAAATGCACAGGACGCAAACATGTGAATACTACGGAGATTAAAATTAGCTGATGATTACGATTACGATGTAGTATACAAAGCAGGTAAGACTAATGTAAATGCCTTATCACGAAATCCGGTAGACCTTAAAGAAGTAAATTGCAATATAATTAATCACCACAAGCCTTTGAACTCTAATAATCCAAAAGATGCAGAAATGATTTCTAAAATGTTAGAGAAATCAGATGAGGAGGACGAAGAGGACGAAGAATTTAAATTATATTTGACAGATGACTACTTGAAGACTTATTACCAGACGATCATTCACTTGAAGAGGGTACGAATTCAACATCTCTTACACAGAAGGAGACAGAAGAATCATAAGAATTACGAGTTATGGAAAAGCAATATTCTCTGAAATAATAGAATGCAGACTCGAAGCCAAACAGCAAAAAATAGGGATGCCCAGCAGGCTAAGCTATTCAGAGATTTCCCACAACAATAAAACTGAAAGAATAGAAGAACAGAAATGACTCATTGGACGGAGAAAGCGATGTGGAAATGACAATGAAGAGGAAAATCAAGAAAAGCGAGAATTTGAAGAACATAAAAATCAGAAAAAGAAAAAAGGGCCTATTATTGTTAACGACCAAATAATTAAAAACCATATTCTCGATTCTTGCAAACTATTATTTTTGCGAAAGGATAAAGTTGCATATTTCGTCGACACCAATGGGAGACCGTTGGACTCAGGTTCGCAAAAACTATTTGAAAGAAACAAGATCCCTTGCTTAGGAGATTTCGCTTTAGATAAAGCCAAAGTCGTAAAATATAAAAAACACTACGCATTCAGCCTTACCTATCAGCGAAGGGCAATATGAGGAATCGACGATGACTCTCACCAGATTTCCACTGTAATAAAAGATTTACGGTTTTTGTCACTGAAAATTTAAATTTAAAAACTGTTAGCATTGCTAAAACCGATTATGTTAATAATGTGCAATGGGAAAATATCAAAACCGCATTACAATTAGTTTTTATGTATTCAACAACTAGATTAATTATATGCAATGGAGTAATTAATTAATTTAAATAAAAGATCTTTGACCTACAATAATCAGAGAAATGCATTGTTTACCTACGGGAGGACATCAAGATGTCACAAAGATATATAACACAGTAAAACATAAATACCATTGGGAAAATCTAAAGTCCGATGTTCAACGATACATACAGCAATGTTTACAATGTCAGTTAAAAAAATTAGTTCGAGTAAAATCCAACAACATATGGTAATCACCGATATACCAAGATCTTATGATAAAGTAGTCATGGATATCGTAGAGACCTTTACCTAAAAGACCTTTACCTAAAACCGGAAGAGACATTTTAACTCTGCAAGATCAGTTAACTAAATTTTGCATGAAAATACCATTTCCGGATCAAAACATCAGAAACACAGGCAGAAGCCTTTGTCGATAGATTTATTTGCGTATTGGAAGTGCTATATTAACCTAAAGCTATATTAACAGATCAAGGAAGAAACTTCATCAGAGAATCAATGAAGAAGATAGCAAAAATATTTAGAATCTGCAAATTCCGTACAACTGCATTTCACCCTCAGTCAAATGGATCCCTAGAACGATCACACCACACATTAGGAGAATACTTGAAACAATACGCAAATGAGTAGAAATAATGGGAGAGATAGATCGGCTTAACCATGTTCAATTACAACACTAGCGAGGCTACGAAATATACACCATACGAATTAGTGTTCGGTAAAATAGCAAGAGTAACGTCAAATGAGCTCTTAAACCCTGAAGACAAATTAGCTAATTACGATGATTATCTAATAAATTAGACAACTCTATGCAATCTAATCAAATGCTCGTGAAAACGTCGTAGAAGCTAAAGTCGAAAAAATCGAAAAAATATTACGACAAGAAAATTAATCCACAGAAATTCAAGCCTGGAGATCATGTTTTTCTATTAAAGAGATCAAACTCAGAAAATTTGGAGACCAATATACCGGGCTTCATGAAGTCTTGGAAATTTTAAACAAAAGTAATGTTAAAATTAAAATAAAGAAAAATAGTCGCATTGTTCACCCCAACTGCTTGCGAATTTCTTACATTAGATCAGTTCACAATAATTAAACAAATCAAATCGACATTTCAGATGATGGATTGCTGCATCAAAGAAATAACGGTCATATTTACAATATAATAATAATGTAGACTCAAGGAACTTACGGAATAATAGGACATAAAAAATATATTAACTAATATATTAATGAATAATATATAACTAATATATTATTCAAGGTCCCAGTTTAAAGTGAACATACATAAAGCGTATTCTTAAAAATGTAAACCTTTAAAAATTTAAATGATTATCTGATAATATATTACTATGACAGGTAACTGATGTATTATTAAAGATATCAGTTCAAAGTAAACATATATAAATTAAAAAATTAAATGATTATCTAATAACATATTATAACAAGTAACTGATATAATATTAAAGGTGACAGTTTAAAGTGAACATACATCAAGTGTATCCTCAAAAATTTAAACCTTTGAAAATTTAAATGATTATCTAACAATATATATTACTATGACAAGTAATTCATATGTTATTGAAGGTGCGAGTTCAAAACGAACATACATACATACAAATAAAACAAATTACAATTTCTTTCTAGAAAATAAGTGCGATATGCACACTGCAATATTACATTAGCATAACACGAAACATGATCGACATTGTAGAGGCCGTATATTTTTCATGTAATTATACTTTCTGGTTCCTCGCAACATAATTTTATACACCATCAATGATATTAAGTATGGCTTATTAACGGTCGTGAATTTTTGCAGCCTTTTTCTCGGGCGAATGGATTTGTGGTAGCTGAGCTTTAAACACAGATCTCAGTCGATTATATTCTACAATGGCTCCCGAGTTTGCTTTAACGGATGCCGAATTAAAATTTATCAAATGTAGGCCTTCCAGTGTACTCACTCGTGACAAACCTACATAGGCTTGACCATCACTGAACACACTCGTTCCTAGATCCATCATTACATAATTCCTTTTATACATAATTCCTTCTGTGTATAATTATTCCATAATTGAGAGACAATGGAAATTGTTTCCGATGTACCACCATTTTGTGAAATACTTCCAATTTAATATCTACTTTCGTTATTGTGTGTGATTTATTTGTTATCCGAAATAACTATTTTAATGGAATCAATACGATTTCCGTCAACAGAGATTAACTGCAACTACATTGCCTATCGTTCCATTGACAAGTCCCAAAGTTACATCAATGTTTCGTCGAATCATCACTTTAGCGCCAATTTTAATCGCTATTACTCTTTCAATGCCAGCTATTTCTGAAACTTTGTCATCTTTGTTTTCCAAAATTTTGTGCACTCTTTTTTTCATTGCTGGAGCACAATTGACATCAGCTTCTGCTATCAGTAATTTCATCACCATCAATTTTATTGAGCATTGCCATGTTCAAAACCTTGCACAAATAACACGTGGGTAATAAACATATTGTATTAATTGATTCATATAAGTGCAAAGTTCATTCAATCTTTCGCAACTACTTCCTTTAAAATGGATTTTTCTCGACTGAAGAACATTGATATCAGAATCCGTTACCAAACCTTTCGTATTTTAAAAAGTATATTACGATATGTGTCGCATTTTTGTAGCATATTAATCAAGAGTTCATCGCAATCAAACAAATCAGATCCACTCATGATACCTAAATACTTGTAAATTTCTGATCGAGACATTTTCACGAACGGAGATTGTTCTTTTATAGGGGGAAGTTGCAACAAGTTCTCCAAACAGAAGAATGTGTTTTCTGCCAAAGAAACCATTACTGTATCTGTCGTATCAAAGATTTCACATAATCGTAGATTGATAAACATAAATGTCACATTCGAAATCATGGATACTTCATCGATTATAAATAATTCGACAGTCTTTAATTTGTCTCTCAAAGTTTTCAAAAATGTCTGATGAGTGCGTATATTTTGCCATAGATACATGGGTGACGGGTAGCTGAAACATTCTATGGATCGTTAAGCCATCGATATTGAATGCCGTGATACTCGTGGGAGCAGATATGGCAATCGCTTTTTTTAAACGTATTCTGATCCAATGTTTAATCATTTCAATAAGAAAACTTTTTCCTGTACCACCCTCGCCACTTACGTACAGTCGCAGAATCTGATTTTTATTTCGTAAAACTTGACATACTCTATTGAAGACTCTTTTCTGATCTTCATTCAATCGCGACATCATTTGCGATAAATCAATCGGGGCGTCAATCTTATCAAAATCTATCAGATCTTTCATCGCGTCGTCAGCTTCTATATTGCAATCCAGTTCATTGTCATCGAATTTGTCTCTATCTACTGTTTTCAGATCATTTTCGCGTTTCTCAATTAATTCAGTAACGCGCTCAAAAGCTAACTGTATTTCTTTGAGTCTTTCGTGATATTTCGCCTTTGTCAAAGAAGACGCTGAATTTTTAAAGGCATCCGTGTAAGTCTCGTATGCACCTTTGATTTCACTTAAATCTCTCCACGGTTTAAACAAAAAAAGCAGCGAGTAAAAGTATTTTTCGGGTTCAGTTCTTACATTAAATCGATAATTAAATGACACTTTTTTCATTTTTTTTTTAAATAAACCCGATACAAGTTTGTAACATTCGGCTTCGTCATTTTTTGACATCTGTCTCGTAATTTCTCAAAATCTGGCAAAATCATACAAATTCAATGATTCTAATTCCTTAGGTTTGCTTGGATAGTATCATCGATGAGTGACGGACAATAAATATTCGCAGAATTTTCATCGAGAGCTTTAATTTTTTTAAATCTTTTAACTTTTCTGTTAATGTCTCATCTCATTAATGTCAATCCATTTGACAATGTATCACTGCCTGTTCCATACAAAAGGTTCCATAGCAGTATGTCCGCAGCTTCTAAAGCTCCGCATTCTCTGTTATTCAATGAACGCACCGCAAAATTCGACAGTTTCGATGCCAAGGGCTTATTGGAATTTATCAATTTATCAAAGTCTATTGCATTTCACGACTTTGTCGTGTATTTTGTTAAGTACGAGTTTAAAAACTCAGATTTTTCTCCAATAAATTATATGTCAATATTCCCCTTCCAGGCTAACTTGATAGCTGGATTATAATCATTGATAAATCTTTCTGACTTCTTGCGAGGAAGATCATAAAATCTGCTCTTACTGCGTAAAGTTTTCTATCCACTATTGAAATGATGACGTTTCTTAAAACGAAATTATCAGTAACTGACCGGGGAAAATCGAACCGACACTTCCTGTAAATATTCGGTTTTTTTTTCGTACGCATGCAATACGAGTTATATTTATGATTCTGATCCCTTATAACCGTTTCATATAACATTGGCGAAACGTTTTCATTTGGAATTTCGCATATCACGTATTTTCGAATAAACGCAACAACTTCTTCATCCGGCGATTTTCCTAGCATTGGATCTTTTATTTAAATCATACAATGCACATGTTGGATACCTCTACTTTGATATTCCAGTCGTCAGAAATAGTGAATGACCTCTCCTATTGGGTTATTGGACGAACAAATAAAATCAATCATGGCTTTAAATTTTATACACATGAATCTAGATGTACTTACATGATATATGCGATTAGTTCGCTAATGCCCAATTTCTGTTTATCAGGATTCATGTCTCGTAAATATTCAAATCGGATCATTTCCATTCACTAGGACTCAAAGTTAAAATCACGTCGCCAGAGCATAATGCAGAGTCATGCATTTGACATTATTGGACGGTTGTCGCCAAAATTGATCCGTATTTCTCAGTTTTGCAAAAATTCGATTCCAATTGTTCGTCTTTCAATTTATTCAAGTATCTACCAGTAGTGTATCTCTCTCGTGGATTAGCAATCATCATAGTATAATAGATACCATTTTTCAATTGTCGATAATTAGCATCATTGAGAAGAAAGAACAGATACTGTAGATTCAACCTGAATCTACTGTGTTTTAACATCAATCGCATTCCGACAAATAAATAATCCGGCAATGCAAAGTTTCTATCTTTCCATTGTCCATTGACACCCTCGGGATATAAATCAGGGAAACACATGACATCCAGATATTTATAATGATTATCCATTGGAACATCTTCAATTTTTAACATTTGATAAAGCTTGAATGCAGATTCATTATCAATTCTTTTCGCGTACATTGGATATATTGCATACTGATCAATACCCGAATCTTTGATTGCGTGAGGAAAGTTTTACATTTTAAAACGGCTTGATCATTATTATCTTTGTTGTGCTGTACAGTATTCTCAACCACCTCGTCTATTTCATCACTATCGCTTCTGTCACCGACGATCCGATATTCTGTTTCTTACAACTAATCGTTTATAAGATCGTCAGACGACGTTGGAAAACGAATTTTAATGAGGATTATGATCTTTCAATCATTGTAAAGCTTTACACTTTATTAATAACCACCAAATTTTCTCAAACAACTTTAGATCTTTTGGGTATATCTCGAAATAGGATGTGCAACTCGTGATTCAAATTTATAGAATCTTTCGGAGAACATACCTTATCTAGTATTTCTTGTAAAGGCAGAGGCAAATGAAATGTTCTACCTTTTACTTTGCGGATCATTTGTCTATGCGGCATATGTTTATTCGAAACACAACTCATCGTTTACTTGGAAGTTGCTCACTCTCTTGATTAACATTTTTTCGTAATCATTGAAATCCGATAAAATATCTGGTGATGGTTTTATAGCAAGATTATTCAAAATGCAAGCAGAAGGCAATACGCCTTTGTGAATTTGCTCAAACAAAGCTTATAAATGAATCCAGTATCGATATTGTGTTCTGTTACGTAGGCCATCAGATCTTTCCAAAAAGGTTCGTCCACTGTTTTCCTCAACTTCTCAAGCTTAGAAACGTCTCTACTCACACATAATTTTTCGCATGAGATACAAAGGAGATGTGGTAGATCCAACACTCGCTTTTTTAACTTTAAACGTTTCGTAATTTTGCAAAAAAATCTTTTCCTCGTCCAAAAACTAACATCCGTTAAATTTCTTGGATAACATCTTGCTTTATTCTTTAAATCATTGGAAATTTCAAGCAATTTATCCATTGACGAATCTAAAAGCTGAAAACAACTGACGAAACTTTTTATAATTGCCTATCAATTTGCAGACATTTCTTTGAATATTCCTCACGAAAGAAAAATAAGGCGATAAAGTGCTTATCATTGCAATGTATGACTTGCATAGATTAGGATTTGCATAGCATTCCGGAGGAGGTCCTAATCTGATACTCGCATGTGAAACGGAACAATTTCTGAACTGAGTCATGAATTTAGCATTCTTCAAAGTACCTCCTCCGAACTGTTCAAAAAATTCAACAAACTTTTCCATGGAAATATCACTTATGTGACATTTATTCTCACAGTGCCACATTTCTATTTTTTTACCATTGTTATCCAAACGGCAAAACATTAATCACTGCGTGAGGAGAGTATTTTCGCGTTATAAGTAGTTGCTCAAACTTTTTCCTTTGCTCATAAGCAGTTTCATAAAAGTATGCTTCGGAAAACGAAGTATGTTTGGATGAACTACAAAGAGCTCTAATTCGATCGCATTTTGAATATTTCAAAGTTTTACATTCATTCGCAATAACGCAGCTTCAGCAACATTCTTCAAATATAAAAACACTTTTCTTGCTGCACTGACGTACGATTTTTTTGCTACGCAGCACTTGAACATCTGTTCAACTTTCAATCGAGCACGTACCAGCAGTTTATTAATTTTCCTTGACATCAATTGAATATATAACTGAGCATTTTGGAAAGTTGAAACACTTTTGCCAAGATCGAACAATATCGAATTTTTCCTTCAATCTCTTGATTGTCTTCCATTTTTGTACAATAGACTCCTCGCCATGTTTTGCACTTTTTGTTGTACAATTTCTTTAAGTCGGGATATTTTTGTCTGAATTTTTGTTGGCGATCCTTTCACGGGCAGCATTTTTCAAATAATATTTTCTTTTAATGTACCGTTTATTTTTTAAATCTTTTTTGTATACATCACGCATTTTCTGACGTTTTGTTTCAGGATCTGTTATGTACTGATCACGTCTCCTCTGACATTTTATTTCAGAATTCATAACTTATTTTTCTCTGTGAGAAAAAGCATCTTTTTCCATTCGTTTGGAACGCTGTTCTTCAGTTTCCTTGCTACGTGCAAGTCTTTTTCTCAGTGCATCCGCCTCTCGTCTTTTTAACATCTCCAACGGCAATAGTGTTAATGAAGCAGTTGAATTGTAGAGGTACGGAAAATGAATTATTGTTTGTCTTGCAAACATTGCGGACAAATGAGATCTTAGCAAAGATCGATCATACGTCACGATGCAAAGAACAATGTTATGCTGAACAGAATCGATGTAGCAATCGCAACCGTCATAGGATCACAATTATAATCATCGCCTTGCGACTGAACTTCAGGAAATACTATTGGATTATTCTGAAAGTCATGAAAGGGAAATAATCTATCCACAAAAACTCAAATTTCTTCATTCAAATTTTGTATATTAGCATTACGGCTACCTTCATGAGAATCATATATAATAACAGTTTTTGTGTAATGGCAAGCAATGTCCGCCACCGAAATCAATGTGCAGTATTTGCAAATACTTCTTTGTCGAATTATCGAGTGGAACAATCCGATCGGGAAATATTGTTAACCATACAGGCCAAGATGCATAATCAAAATTTCTTTCAAGTAGCGCATGAAAACTATCTATCATCGTTTCCGTCACCATTCTTCGGAAGCCAAAATGTTTTTTTTCGTATTACCATAATAGAACTTGTCACACTGACAATCCATTTTCAGTTAGCGTTTGGGGCAGCCTTCTAGTGATGCAAATATCAAACTAGATTTTTCAATTAGACGCTTACAGCAAGCCAAAGTTCTGCGCTATTGCAGCCAAAAATGCTATAATAGCGAATAATTTTAGTTTGGGTGCGTATCAGGCCCAAAACAAAATTAATTTTTGTAATTGTAGGCGCCTACGGCAGTCAAAATTCGGCGCTACTTGCAGCCGATGCTTTTATTCAGCGCTTATATGGAAGCTTTTATACAGCACCTTAGCAGCCAATAAATTTCTTTTAATTTTCCGGATCTGTAAAATAAGACAGTTATATAAATACATTATAAAACAAATAGATTAATAATTTAAAACCATTTTGTATAAATTTCTTTGCAACAATAGCAAGCATACAGTTTAAAATTATTTTAGTAAATATATGTAGAGATTTAAAATTATTGCAATAATTAAAAGATATTGTAGAAAATATGAAGAATTGAAATTACATGCTTCTTTTGTACAGTACTCTTTCGTCAAGTAATCACATCAACACATCAAAATAGAATTTATTGATTACAAAATAAGTCATCAATTCAATATGTCTCCTAAAAATTGTTGCTATTATCGATTCTACAAATAAATCTTATTTATTTATAAACTAACGTCAAATATTGCAAGGAATTAATTTATGTAAAAAAACCATAATCGAAGAATTGAAGATCCATCTAATGTTTTTAAATAGAAACACCTTAATTTTTTTAAAAAAGTTATAAAGACAGGACCTCGCTAAATATTCATCTTTTGATAATCTTGCCTCAATATTTTCATACACAAAATGACAACCTCCACTTAAAATCAAATTAAAATGCCTATCTTTGTTCTCCCTTCCAATCAAACAATTTTGTTTGGAACACTTTCTTATAAAATACTTTATATTTTCGAGATATTTATTAAATACAAATTTTGTTTATCAAATAAGTATTTCTTTACAAGCAGAATTTATAAATAGTCAATCTTAACACATTATCAAAAAATTTTCAGACGACATTTATGTATATATATATATATATATATATATAT
>JAANIC010004582.1:272420-289241 GCA_017607545.1 Acromyrmex charruanus
GATCGCTATCGACTTCAATTGATGCGTTTGAGTCGAGCCTTAAAAGAAAAACGGCCGCTATACGCGCAAAGACATGACAAAGTGATTTTGTTACATGACAACGCTCGGCCTCATGTTGCAAAACCAGTAAAAACCTACCTGGAAACACTTAAATGGGAAGTTCTACCCCACCCGCCGTATTCACCTGACATAGCTCCTTCCGATTTTCACCTATTCCGTTCGATGGCACATGGCCTAGCTGACCGGCGCTTTCATTCTTACAAAGAAGCTCAAAAATGGATCGATTCTTGGATAGCCTCAAAAGACATGTCGTTTTTCCGAGGGATTCATGTACTGCCAGAAAGATGGGAGAAAGTGGTCTCTAGTGATGGGCAATATTTTAAATAAAATGTTTGTTTTCCTTATATTTTAAATACAAGTTTCTATTTTGTAAAAAAACAGCGAGAACTTATTCAAGGTCCTAATACAAATATATGATGCACTCGCGAACAAAAAAAACATAAAAAGTTGTGATAAAACATGTTGCAACACGTTTGCAATTTTTGGAAAGAAGGAAGAGGAGGTTATCCTTTTTTGATTCTAGAAGTATTATCATACATCACAATTTACGCGGATGCAATCAGTAAGCGATATCCGCTTTTACGAACGGTTCAAGAATGTATTTCGTAAAGAAAGCAGCGCATCGTACGAAGTGAAGAAGGACTGTAGTAACATGTAAGTTTCAACATTCTATACATCAAAAATAAAAAACATGTTTTCAAACATTACGTATGTACACAGCATGGAGCATCACGCGGTGTGTTTACTTAGCAGACGTTACGATCTACAGGCGGCTACAAATTTTTGGAAATTGGAATCAACAACATTGGTCTACCGAATTATGTGGAAATCGCCTTGGGAGATCATCATGGACAAGAACTGTCGCTGTTTCTCGAAACGTGGAAGGGTCTCTACTAGCAGCGATGGAATATTTACAAGATGCTTCGAAACGAATACAAAGACAATTTTATAAGTGTTAGGTCACTAACCATCAGAGTTTGCATGCTGAATGATGCTACGCTCGTACGTCGATTCTTCATTCGTACGTATGATGATGATTGAAACGACGTATGTTTGAATTTGACGGATGTGTCAATGTAACATTTGAACGATTAGCTAGACTAGTAGATACGGTCAATATCAAGTATACGCGATTTTCCAATATCGCGTCCGAGAACGCTAATGCTTGTCGATTGCGAGTTATTAACTTTAATTTTTAATACGTATGAAAAACAATTATGTAATAAAATATGAATAAAAATTTTTTCGTTCACATTACTATATATGTACTGTCTTTACTTCTCATCCATTATATCTTATGCCTCGACGCGCTCTCACAAGGAGATGGCACGAATTGCGAAATACGAATTAGAATGTAACCTATACCATTCGAAAGGCGGGGTCGAGAGTGTAAAAAGTGTAAAAGGGTTTGGATACATGGGCCTTCATTTAAGAGAAATTTGCATGTGAAGTTGACCTGCTACGCGGTAAGTACTGTGAATAAGTAGGGGTAAAGCAAGAAGCGCGGTGGCCGAGAGGTCTAAAGCGTGCGTACTACATTTACATCTGACGAAGAGAGTTTGAGACCATGCAGTATCAAATTTTTTTTTATTTCATCAAAAAACGTCATTTTATATATTTATTTACGTTTATTTATTTAAAAAATTCGAACATTGCCGTACGATACTGTAAATTAAAATTTATAGTAAAACATTGGAAACACAAATGAGTCGTCCGAGATAATCTTATTAAAATTGTTCAGATAATCTTATTAACGGAGAAAAATAGAATTTAATTCGCGATATGATACAATAAGAATTCATTAACTCATTATTTATTATGTGTCCCAAAATTTAAAAATATGATCCTATTTGCATGGTACTCATCAAAGTTGGCAAATAAACGCGAAATTTTTTATCATGTTAATCAATTATGTTTTCCTACATAACTTGAAATGTAATTTATGTAACACGAATTATTGTTTCATTAAATGTGCGTGATGTGCGGCTCATATATGTTTCCAATGCTTTTACATTAATTTTCATCCACAACATTGTGCGGCAATGTCCGAATTTTATAATAATGATAATGATGAATAAAAAAAATAAACATAAAACAAAATATTATTTTATAAAATGTTGGTGACATATGACTCATTTGTGTTTCCAATGTTTTAATATAAATTTTAATTTACAATATTGCATGTGAAGCAATGTTTGAATTTTGTAAATAAATAAATTTTATAAATAAACGTAAATAAATATATAAAATGACGTTTTTTAATAAAATAAAAAAAAATTTGATACTTCATTGTCTCGAACTCAGATATTCTTCGTCAGATGTAAAAGTAATTAGGCCTCTCTCGGCCACCGCGGCTTTACCTTTACTTTACCCCTACTTATTCACAGTACTTATCGAGCAGCAAGTCGATTGCTCGACTTCACATGCAAATTTCTCTTAAACGAGGTCCCATACCCAAACCCTTTTATACTTTTTATATTCTCGACTCCGCCTTTCGAATGGTACATTAGGTTACATTCCAATTTGTATTTTGCAATTCGTGCCATCTCCTTGTTAGTTTATATAAACATATGTCAACGCTTCTCTCAACGCACCTAGAGTTCTACGTATGGTCTGTTAATATTTATAATCTAAAGTGTTTAATATACAATAGTCGCTCGTAACTAATATCCCGGGCAGCTTCGCCGCAGCGAAAAATGATTCTCAACGTTAGTTTTTGTCAGGACTCGTCTGCGCGAGGTTCGTTTTTTTTTCTTACGCGAGATTTTTTAATAAAAAACGTGCAAGATTATTCCACCATTTATCCATAATGTAATAAAATGTGAATAAAAATTTTTTCGCATTTTTTCACATCACTGTATATGTACTATCTTTACTTCCATTATATCCTATGTCTCGACGCGCTCTCATACTTAATTTATAAACACCTGCCAGCGTTTCTCTCAACGGTGAAATATTTTTGCATGTGTACGATTAAGTGAAGTGAGTGATAATTTTGTGATTAAGTGAAACAAGTGATAATTTGTGATTTTTAGAACAAGTTTTGTTGACAATTTTTAGGGTACACTGTACTGCTAATAATGAGCAATCTGAGGGAAGTACTGGAGATCTGATATGTATATCCTGTTGAAGGAGTAGATAGTTTTTTTATGCATGTTAGATTTTTTATTGAATTTGTATTTCTAATATCTGTTTACTTTGCTTTTTTCAAGTACATTATGGTCGACAACGAGCCGATGGTCAATCTGCAGTTGCGGGATGAGTTAGGAATACTGATCATTCCTCAAAAGTAAGTTCATTATAAATTATAACTTATAAATAGAGTATTTTCTATAAACTTTGTATAATTCACTTTTTATAATACATTTTTTTTTAATTCACTTTGTAATCCATTTTTCAGGAAACACATCGAAGTAATATCCGCATCCACAGTTTTATAAATATACATATAATAACCAGGTTATTTGTGCTGACAGGTGACGGGACCGGCAGGAATGGGTGGATATATGGGAAGAAGAAACTTTTAATCTGGAGAAACTCATGTTGTATAAGCCGATCCAGAGCCTGAGGATTAGAATAGGTTGATAAAATCTTATTGATAAAAAAATTTAAAGGATACATTTAATAATTATATATTTTTATATTACACACTATTATTTATATATTTTTTATTTATATTATTTGTCATTTTACAGAAAGCTACGGCGGCGGCCCGCGGCGGTAGCGACGGCTAGGCCCCAATGATACTTGACACATGGTGGCACATATCATTAATATTTTATGTTTATATAAATAGTCAATGTTTATATAAACACCAATGTCTTCGACCGAGCCGTGACGTCATACCCGCGCCTATGAGTACCGCTCGCGTCTTCTGCGCCATTAATCCAGAATTCTTACAGTACATCTACTCGCGCCTAAAAATAAAAAATTAATTGTTTCAATAGTTCAAACCAAAGCGTTAATGTTATCATGTTATCATAATGGTATTTACAATAAAATTGTAAACACCACGAAATGTGAAAGTAAAAAGAGCGAAGAACACAAAGAAACCTGCGAGATTAACACTATTCGAAACCACGACAGAATAACGAAAATTCTGGAGCTATTATGACTGGACCATTTATCTATGCCTGAAAAGAAACACATTATCGATATAATTCAAGCAAATAGCGATAGATTCTATATTTCTGGCAAGCATCTCGACAAAACGAATTTGCAAAATTATTTCTTTGTTTACATGGACGATATAGTGGTATACGCGAGTTCCTTAAGAGATCACGAAATTAAAATAATGAAACTAATACAACGATTATGCGACGGTAAGTTAACCTTCCAACAGGATAAATGCGAATTCCTTCGCCACGAAGTTTACTTGAGACACTGTGATCGAGGAAGACGGGGTCCGATCAGATCCTCAAAAAATCGCAACAGTGAAAAATTACCAAAGAACGCGAAAAATGTGCGCCAGTTTCTCGAACTCACAGAGTATTACTTTTTATATCCGAATTTTCTAAAACCGCCCATTGTTAAACCTGTTAAGAAAGGAAGCGCATTTTAAATAGAATTGAGAAGCACATTTAGCCTTCGACACTCTACGCGAGCTTCCTCTGGCGAAAATAAGGAACTTTGTAAAACATTGATAACCGTTCGATGACGATTTTTTAAGAGTTTATACTTATAAGTTTTTCGAACTTTATAAGAACGCTTACAAAACATTATTGGGTTTTGAACACTTTCAGAACGCTTATAAAATACAGCATATATCGTTTCATGAAAGTTTTGTAATGCTAAAGTAACCTTTTCAAAGGATGCAGTAAACGCTGATACGCCTGCAGAAAGTTCACTGTCAGACTTTTCAAACATTTAGCAAACGCTTTTCTCAATACCGTGAAACAAGTATTTTTCTTCCGTTTGACAAACGCTGTTCCAATGTGGCAAATTATTGAATCTCAGTAAACATTTTGTAAGGCTTTTATGCAAACAGCTCAAAGACGCTCAAAAAACGTTTTCCTCAACTCCATAACAGCATTTTTCCTCCGTTTAGCAAACATTCTTCTACAATTTTCTTCTCCAATTTTCAAGCAGTGCACAACGTTGCTTCTAAAGGGACACAACGAAATTCAATTTCTCACATTTAAAAAATCACATCAAAAAGAATGAAAGGCGCGGTATGAGACTTCTCAATGAAAAATTTTGTACCTATTTTTTTTATAAAATGTCTGCGTTCAGTAGGCTCAATACTTAAACTGAACATTTATGGAAACGTCAAACAAACATTCATAAAACTTCTTATTTTCAGAAAATGCCTTCCAAACGTTGTTTGGAATTTCCACTTTATGAACACTACTGACCGTTTCTGAATTCTCAACGAATTTCTACAAACGCTTATGTAAACGTTAAACAAACATTTATGAAATTTCTCATTTTTGTCAAGGTGTGCAAAGAACCTATTTTGCAATACTCTGACTTTAATAACGAATTTATACTCACCACAAATGCGTCTGATTGCGCTATTGGTAGAATACTAAACCAAGGAATTATCAGGCAAGATCTTCCCATCGGGTACGCGTCAATAGTATTAAACTCCACTAAAAGAAATTATTCCATCATAGAAGGAACTTTTAAAGTATGGCATCGCTTGTCGCTCGTATTCAGTGACAACGAGTCATGTGATTTCATATGTTGCTAACCTCGAATGTCGCTCATATAAATAGCGATAATTTTTTTGACGATTATTTGATGTTTGTATTCAGTTGTATTGTTTGAAATAAAAAGTAAAATGCTATATCAAGATAGATATCACGAGTGGACTTGCCAAGTTGCCGAAATTGCGTACAACAAAAATAAAGAACGGCGATGAAGGACGGCGAAGACTAATAGCAGCTGTATACATTAATAAATGTACAAATTTAAAAAGAAAATTATGAAATTATGAAATTATAAAAAAAAAAGATTTTGTCGATTTACTATTTAAAAAACGACATGAATATGGATTTTTCTATACATCTATGCCAAAACTATTATCAAAGAATTACCGGAATTATTATTGTACGACAGCTATACGCAATTTGAGAACTTGCTACAATTAATGGGACCCGCAATCACTAAACAAACTGTGATTAGACAACCGTTACCTCTTGCAGAGCGACTATCACTGAGGTTTGTTTGTCTTTATAGCAACTGGTGATTCGATGCATTCGATGTCATGTCATTATCTCATTAAAATATCAACAATAAGCCACACTATAGGCAAAACTTGTGATGCTATATGGAACTCCATCCATCAGAAAAAGATATCACCATCAAAAACTATGGAAGGATGGTTACAGATTGCTAAAGAATTGGAAGAGAGATGGAATGACTGCATAGGAACAATTGATGGTAAACATGTTATTATTGAAGTAATGTTAATGATCAATTACATATATCGTTGATTACAAGTTTAATAATCGCTGCTATATATCGCTTCCTTTTATTATAGATATGTAGATGATATAATTATGGCGGTACCTACTTTGATTAATTCAGTTCTTAAAATTTTTAACTCTCAGCATTCGAAGATTCAGTTTACCATCGGAAGTCGATGATGATATGTTAAACTTTTTGGATGTTACTTTAATTATTAATAATAATAAAATCGAATTTGATTGGTATCATTAATTAACGTTTTCAGGGAGGTACTTGAATTTTTTATCACCCGATTTCTCAAAAGAGGAATTGCTAGTTTAGTAGATAGAGTGATTTTACTTTCGAATTCTAAATTTCATCTTGATAATTTTTGTTTTGTAATTAAAATCTTGTTGAAGAATGATTATCTATTAGAATTCATTTTTGATAGTGTTTGTGTTGTGACGCTGGTGTTACCTTGTATGGAAGGCTCGCTCACCAAGGCGGCGTGTAATAACGACGACTCTTGTTATTATAATAATTTAAGCTTTATTCTTGAGTGGAATTAAGATTTGTTCGAAGTGGGCGATAGGCGATGCTCGTAGTCCGAGAATTGATTCGCTCGATTAGACGCATGCACATGTAACTCGTACTTGGTACGACTTTAAATATTTTCTTACAGCCGTTAGAAAGAATTCGTATTGCGGACAGCAATGAAACCGGCGAATCTCGTCGATAACTCCTGTAATTCTCGCGCACTGAATGTCTTCACAATTGGCGTAGATTGGTAACGTTACAAAACACAGTGTTGATACGCGATAAAACTTCGGTATGGTTTGCTCTGAAGATTCGGGATAAGATGCGTTAAGCATCGAATATCGGTAGATGATCCGTATTGATCGGGATCGGGAAGCGAACTGAATTATCGAATGCGAAACGTGTGCGCGATAATCAATTTTTCGAGTATCGCGCAAAGGGGCTCGCATACCATCTGAGATAGATTGCGTGATTAGAACAGGAGCGAGATATACTTTGAACGAAATGTCGACGCATGCGTGATTGAACAGGGACGGCTCGGTGTCTATGTGCTATTTACTTACCATCCCCGAGAATACATTTGAAATAACGATGGTTCCAAACATACCGCCCGCTTCGAATGAATTCGAAATAATTCGCATCAAAGCAAGATACAATAATGGTATAACAACGAAAATGATTTGATATAGAATACAAAGATCGTGACACAATACAATCGGAACTTTGCGATACCAGTAACATCAGGCACGTTCAACGAAAACTCCGCCGTGACGGAATATTTGGATTCTTCGGTATTCATCGTGACGGGTAGAAAACAGTTCGTCGCTTGTCGGAACGACCTGTTTTTACAGTTATGACGCGAGTTAAATCGTCATCGCCGGGATGACATGCCGTAATCCGACCAAGTTTCTATTGGCTCGGTGGAGTCAGAGAGTAACATACGAGGACGATTTTGGCCGATTTTAGCCAGTCGCTGGACAACGCGCCATTTTGGGCGTTATTGAAGAGTAATTACTGGACCAAGACCTCCAAAAACCTTCGATTATGTGTTGACCGTTTGCCAACGCAAAAGTCTATTTTCATTTAAGTCAAGCACGCTTGGTTCGGCGGGAACGATAAAAAAAGTTCCGATCAACAAATAATCGGGAGTCAGAGCGTGATAATCATCGAGATTATCGGAAACGGGAATTGGGCGCGAATTAAAGCCTCGATCCGACAGAGAAGCGTAGACATCTCTTCAAAAGTGTGGAGGTCGATGCATTGTTTTAAATGATGTTGAACACTTCTAACATCGGTCTTCCACAGGCCGCCGAAGGCAGGGTGTAGAAAGTGCCACGCAGTTTCATCGATAGCGAATCGATTGCGTTAAGATCGCGAATTGCTTTTGCATATGCATTGGACAATTCGTGATCGGCGACGTGAAACGTGGTTCCGTTATTGGAATACATGGATGTCGGTAGAAGTCCTCGGCGAAAAACAAATTGTTGATATACTGCTATAAAGATAGGAGAGGTATAATTGCTGATGAGCTCTAAATGTAGATCTTTGGTCGTGAGGCGTACGAATAACGCTATATAGGCTTTTTGCGATTTATGTTTCCGACCGGGAGTAGTTCGGATCTGCGTAATGCCGGTATGCACAAATGCGCGAGCGGTTCGGTTGATCCTCGCAAGAGGTCCTCGTAGTGGTTCGGGAGATCGCCCATAAGTTCGGACACATCGACGCGTGCATGGCATGCACTTATAAAGAACGGATCGAATGGTAGCGCGGGCCCGGAGAATCCAGAATTCGTGTCACAATGACGAGCATTAATTGAAAACCGGCATGCAATGTTCTAAGATGATGGTGCTGGATAATGAGTACTAACAGCGGGTGTGCGCGTAAGACAATGGGATTCCTCGTCGCTCTTGGAAGGCAAGCTCGACGGAGTCTTCCTCGAATACGAATAAGTCCAACTTCATTCATATAAGGTTTGAGAACAGAAAGCGGACTGTTCTTCGGTACCGCTGATGTTTTAGAGCCGCGATCTCATTAAGAAACATGTCTAACTACATTGTTTTAAGCCAGTAGCGTTTGGCGTTCTGAACTTCTTCGGGGAGCAAAATCGCAATATTAGCTTGCGGGTTTTTAGAGTGTCGGAGTCGATTTAGAAAACGATACAGGTACGCGATAGTTTGTAGCAATTTTGGCACGAAAAATAACGCAACGCAAAGATCCCAAGTTGGTGTAACGTGCAATACACATACCGGAGGCTCTGGGCGTAGTTCGAGGAGAATATCGGAAGGTACCAAAGAACATGAGGTCGCCAAGACTCGGAAGAATGATGCCATCGAGGACCTGATCATCATAAATCATGTGTCTTGAAAAGATCGGGAGCGAGACAGCAAGATGCGCAGTCCGTGGGATTGGTGTGTGTCGGACGCCAAGAAACTCCAGAAAGGAATGATTGCACAGCCGAAACACGATTGGCAACAAAGGTTTTCCATTGGAAAGGTGACTGACTCAGCCAGGCGAGTGTAATGGTGAAATCCGTCCAGCAGTGGCACTCAAGATCCGGGAGTTCGCAGAGCGCGCGAAATGCATCAAGCGAGTGAGAAGCACCGCAGCGGATAACTCCAATCAGCGGAACGCTGATCATTTTAAGAGATGCAACTTTTGATTTGGCGACAAGAAGAGAGATGGTGATTGAGTCGTCTATATTAACGGTACGAAGATACATTGCAGCAGCGAAAGCCGCAGTCGAAAATCCATGAAGGGCACAATGTAGAGTATGAGATCCGTAAGTAATCCAGCGCGGAATGTTAATGGCATGGAGGCACGGAAGTCGTTGAGCAATCAAGAAGTTGGTTAGGAATTTCGTCATCCCACTGGCATTGGAGTGACCACAGTCGCTGCATAAAGATTTTGGCGGTAATACTGACGGGAGTAGCCCATCCTAAAGGATCGAAAAACTTGATCGACAGAACCATTTTTGGTTCTTTCAGGTGATGACGGTACGGTCACGCGAAATTGAAAGGTATCTAGCTTAGGATTCCAAAGTATTCCTAAGACTTTAAGATGCTCATCGTCTTGAAGAATTTTATGAGTGGCTAAATCATGATCCGCGGGATCGAGATCGGACAACAGAACGGTTGTGTTGCTCGCCCATTTTTGAAGGCAAAAGTCTCCTTTCTTTATTCTATCAATTGATCGCGTGTTTGACGAGCAAGAATCTGGTCGTCTGCACTAAAAGCGCAATCGTCAACATATGCCTGATGATGTAAAACGGGAATTTCCGCGGGGATTTCCGCGAGCGAAAATTCGACACCTTTATCGTCGATGAGTTGATTTAGGACGCGAAGGGCTAAGTAGAAAGCGGCGGCTATGCCGTAGGTAACGGTAAGAAGACAATAATCCGTGATTGTTCACCGGGGGTAGGTTGCCAATGCGCTGGTAGTCGGTGTCCCGGGGGTCAACTAAATTTGCTAATACATTTTGGCGATATCGACAGTAAACACGTAACGATATTGGCACCACTGCATTAGGACAAAGCTAAATCCTTCTGAAGTTTAGGGCTAATGAACATGATCGTTCAACGACATCCCGTTTGAGGTGTGGCATGAAGCGTTGAACATCACTCGTAAGCGGGTGGTTGCACTGCTATCACGTAAAATAGCGTGATGCGGAATATAATAAGTTTGCTCTGGTTTGACAATTTCTGTCGGTGGACTTTTATATGACTGAGTGCTTCATACTCGGCGAGAAATTCGCGGTACTCGAAAGCGTTAATTGGGTCTCAAATTAAGCGTTGTTCCAAGCGATGAAACAGCAATAGAGCGCGATTCGCCTATCGAAATAAGTGGTTCATTTTTAAGAGGTAATCGGACGATATAGCGTTCCTCCGGCGTACGGAAATGTGTGTCTCTGAATGTGTGTTCTTCGCACTGGTGCTCCTCAAGGCTCCGAGGAGTTTTCTGCACTTTCTCAATGTTTCAGAAGCGATTAAGAGCGCGATCGAGAGTTTCAAGAATAACTCCATGATGCGCAAGTTCGGAAATTGACTCAGTAATCGGAAACGAGACTATTGGTCCAGAAAGAATCCAGCCGAGAATAATATTTTGCACGGTAGACTCATGTTCGGAACTTTTTCGAACACTGTTGAGAACGAGCATGCCGAATAGATCGGCACAGATTATGATGTCGATCGGATCCGAACTCATGGAGTCACGGCAAATCCTGCGATGTGTTTTCAATTGTACGCGGTATCAACTCGATTCGATAAATATTTCGTTAATGATCGACGTATAAACGCGGTCGTAGTATAGGCAAATCCGTCGTGATACGCCGGAGTAATCGTAATTTGGACAGACGCACGACGGACTGCATTTCATTAATGCCAGTAATGGAAACGGTAGCGGTATCTTAGGCCATTAAGTGTATAGAAAACCAACACACACACACACACACACACGCGATTAATTCTCGAAAGGCATAGGCATTGAGCCAGCGATTTGGAGCTAAACATAGAGACGGATCCCTGATCAAGGAGCGCGCGAACGTTGACAAAACATTTATGAAGCAAAGAGAATAGTGGGGAGGAGGAAGGTGGGGGAATCGGTCTTCAATAAAAGAGGAAAACAGAAAACTCCCCTTCTTAGATGTTCTTGTTTCTAAAAAAGCTAGCGGTATCTTAGGCCATTAAGTGTATAGAAAACCAACACACACACACACACGCGCGCGCGCGCACACACACACACACACACACAACACACACACAGATAGATACCTACATGCTGAGTCGCACCATTACCCAGCACAAAAACAGTCTGCAATCAACTCACTTGTACAGAGCTTACACCATTTCTGACAAAGAACATCTACAGACAGAACTCAATTACCTAAAAGGTACTAGCTTTACAGAAAAACGAACAAAAAAGACAAAAAAGACATAATTAAAACAATCAATAAGCATGCAAACAAGACAACGGTCTCTGACACACAATCAGACCATACATTCTCCCATATGTCAAAGGAATAACAGATTGGATTGGCAGAATATTAAACACAATATCCGAACTATCTTCAAGCTACTCAAAAGGATAGGACAAATCCTAAGAAATCCCAAAAATCAAAAACCTTCATTCAGCTCCGCAAGAGTATACAAACTACCTTGTTCCTGCAGTATATTAGGTTTACAACTTTGCTTCCGCCATTTTTTTCCAAAATTCGAGGCTTTATTGTAAAAAACTGGTTATACATTTATGATTCAAAGTATTGTCCATCGCTGGCCACTACTTTCTCCATCTTTCGGGCAGCGTACGAATCCCGAAAAAATTGGTCATCTTTTGAGGCGATCCACGAATCGATCCAATATTTTACTTCTTCATAAGACTGGAAGTGCTGGTCAGCCAGGCCGTGTGCCATTGATCGAAACAAGTGATAGTCAGAGGGAGCAACGTCTGGAGAATACGGCGGGTGGAGGAGGACTTCCCATTTCAACGTTTCCAAGTATGTCTTGACTACTTTCGCAACATAGGGTCGAGCATTGTCATGCTGCAAAATCACTTTATCATGTATCTCGTTGTATTGCGGCCGTTTGTCTTTCAATGCTTGGTTCAAACGCATCAATTGCATTCGATACTGATCGCCTGTGATTGTTTCAATCGGTTTTAACAGCTCATAATACACTACGCCGAGCGGTCCCACCAAATACAGAGCATGACCTTGGAGCCATGAATATTCGGCCGTCGACGTGGAAACATGGCCGGGAACTCCTCATGATTTTCTGCGCTTGGAGTTATCGTAATGAACCCATTTTTCGTCTCCAGTCACAATGCGATGCAGAAATCCCTTCCGTCTTTGCCTTTCAAGTAGCTATTCACAAGCAAACAAACGCCGTTCAACATCTCTCGGCTTCAACTCGTACGGCATCCAATTTGCTTGCTTCTGAATCATTCCCATGACTTTGAGGCGTTTTGAAATGGCTGGTTGAGTCACTCCCGATGATCGTGCCAATTCTTTTTGATTTTGACACGAATCTTGATCAAGTAATGCCTCCAATTCTGCATCTTCGAAAACCTTCTCTCTTCCTCCGCTTTACCGGTCTTCGATATCAAAATCATCATTTTTGAAGCGTTGAAACCACTCACGACACGTTCTTTCACTAATAGCGGCCTCACCATAAGTATTTGAGAGCATTCGATGAGTCTCAGCCGCAGATTTCTTCATATTGAAGCAGAAAATTAAAACCTCCCGCAAATGATGAGAATTTGGCTCGTAAACTGACATTTTCAATCGAGAATTACTTTATGATGCAGACACAAATCGATTAATGTTTCTATGGGGTTATGTTGACAGATGCCCAAGTTTATTGTATGACATCTATGATCTATTTATTTCGACCACCACTTACTGCTAAAGCCATTTCTATAGGAAAATGGCGAAAACAAAGTTATACACCTAATAAATAAAATATGGAAAACCATTCTCCCGATTACTGAAGACTGACCGATTCCCTCACTTTCCCTCCTCCCCACAATTCTCTTCTTTTCCCCTTACCACTCTAACAAATAGTGTAATATAAAAAGGAACGACCCGGAGGAACAGCTCAGTATCAGGCTGCTCCTCGCCCTGATGAAATAGACTGCAAGGTTCACGTTGGCAAACGTTGGCATTCCAAGAATGGATCTGGACACGGAGGAAACCCGCGAAACGCATAATCTTTATATAGAAAGCATCCATGGAAGTCTCAAGAATATTTATGAAACGAATATACTCGCATGCGCGCGGTTGCGAGCAAGATTTTGGAGCGCGGCGCTACGGTTTTCAATAATAAGTGCGTAGCGGTTACACTCTCGCTACTCATGAGTGCGAACGTCGACAGTTGCTTAGTGTCGACAGGCTGAACGGAATTATCAAAATGTAACAACTGTGTGATGCCGTTTACTACACTGTCAACACGCACGAGGATTTGTACAATCTTTCACGGAATGTTTCGTGAAACAGTTCACACAGCGTTTCTGGTTTTAATTCAAAATGTTGGGATGGAGTTTGCTTTAGAAATATAGAACATTGGTACAATAGATGATTCGCTTTGCACAATGGGCACAAGAACGGAACAGTAGACGCGGTATGTGAGGCGAGAGTTTTCTTTTTGAAGGTCGTCTGTGACTTCTTTGTTGCATTCGCGGGTAATCTATGGTATCGCCGAGTTTAAGTTCTCAAGCTTTTCGCGATAATTTATCGAGTTTTTGAGCAACTAGAAAAACAGCCAATCGTCCCAATGTTTAGTAGTGCAACCGAGATTGCTCAGAACTTGTATTGCTTCATTGGTTTGATCGCGAAGCGCGTGAAGATCGGTGGAATTTCTGTGAGCGACGGTAAATTGAAAATCGATTGTAAATGTATCATAATAAAGCGACGTTTATTGCCACCGGAAAACATGAATATTCCATGCGATTGTGAAATTATTATTGGTCACCGCGAGGTGATCAAGAACGTTACTTGCATCCCCTTTTACACATGAACACAAATAATGCATGTGCTCGACATTCGTTAAACTCTGATCATAGATTTAAATTTATCGTGAAAACTTTCCCATTTGTCAAAACTATCGTCGAAGGTCGGCAAGTTGATCCTCGGAAGATGCGACGATGACCAGAGTTACTGAGAGTGATGATGACTGAGATGATTTTGGAACAAATAGTATTAATAAACGATTGAAAAACATTATTAATTTTAAGAGAAAGAAATGGGATAGTGATAATATCGAAAGCGCGGGACCTTTGGTTTACTGTCCCATGCATTCCAATGTTTTCCGAGAAATTCAATAGATTAAACAACGAGGATATTAGAATATCATTTTTTAGTGTTAATAAGTTGTGCGAATTTATCAAAGTACACAAAGGTCCCCTTCCGCATGAAAAGAAATCTAATGTGGTGTACAAGATCTGTTGCAAAGATTGCAATGTGAGCTACGTGGGACAAACAAGAAGACAGAGAGGCTGAAGACGAGAATAACCGAATATAGGAATCATATTCGATGGAACACAACTACACATTCGGTCATAACTTTCCACTGATTGGAAGAGAATCACAAGTTCGATTGGGAAAATGTTACAGTTTTGGATGAGGAATCCTAGTACAGAAAGAGATTGGTGTCAGAGATCCTACACAGAAGACAGAGACGTGGCCTCAGCCTGCAGATAGACTTGGAGGGGCTTCCCAAAGTCTACTTTCCAATTGTAGACGGACGATAAATATCGGAGCGTTGTTATTGCCAGCTAATATCAGTGTACATTTTTCGTTACATTAAGATTAAATTATTAAAGGTTCAGTTTGATGTCCGTCTAGACTATAATTAATAGCAGAGTTTTTGTTCCTTCTTTTTTCTTTTTCTTTGCAATTAACGTTCTAAGTATATTAAAAGTTATTATTAATTTCAACATGATTGACACTGATTCGCTGAATGGTCAAAAATTAGTTTGACCTATAGAATTTAAATGTTTGCGATATGGTAAATTTTTGTTTTAGTGAGCTTTTATTGTTTTACAATAAATCATTTTTGCTTCCCCTCAAAAAATTTATCTTTTAATAATTTTAATACATTTTAGATTGTTATTAGAGTTTATTTTTATATTATAATTTCCATTAATAAGTGGAGGTGACTTACTGAAATAAATAGTTCGTAAGAAAAACAATTTTTTTTTGTAATTACATCATGTCTCTGAGGATGGCTCAAAAATGAGCCGAAACGTATAAGTGAATTATTAATAAAGTTGTTTTGTTAACCGTTTGCATAAGAATTACCGTACTTAATTCCTATTGCCCTGTTGTATCCAACCATTTTGTATCATTAAAGAGTTTTTACGAATTAATTTATATTTACAAGTTTAATGTTTAATTGATTATTCTTTTTCCATTTCAGTGTCTACCTAATGCAGGATCATCTTGTTACAATTATAAAAATAGTCATAGTGTCGTGCTTCTCGGAATTTGTGACGCAATACAAGTTCACGTTTATTGATATAGGAGCCTACGATCGTCATAGTGATGGTGACATTTTCAGAGATTCAAAGATTAATCTAAAATATGAATCGAAGGAAATAAATGTACCTGCACCAGAATCTCTTAGTCCAGGTGAACTGTTTTTACCATATGTTCTGGTAGACGAAGCCTTTCAATTAACGGATTACTTACTCCGATCATATCCAGGAAAAGGTGGTTTAAATGATGAGCGAAATATTTATAACTACCAATTAAATCGAGCAAGGAGAACAATTGAGAATGCGTTTGGTATTCTAGTTAGCCAATAGAGAATTCTAAAACGACCAATCAATTGTAGTGTGGAAAGAACAATTTCAATTATTAAAGCTAACGTATGCCTCCATAATTGGATTCGTCATAGGCAAATTAGAGAAAATGAATACGTTACTTCAATACTAATTGATCATGAAGATGATGATAACTTTGTTCCAGGTTCTTGGAGAGGTTGCATGAACAATAGTGCATTCGTAAACCTAACTCAGTGTAGTTCTCGTCGAGCAATGCAGATTCGAGAAGAATTTTGCAAATATTTGAATAGTGAAGGTGCCATATCATGGCAATTCCATTATTGTAGTTTTTATTACTTATTGTATGCATGTAATTTGACTTATTTGAAAATGTAATCGGAAAATGTAATGAAACTATAAAATATCAACTTTATTATATACAACTGTATTAAAGTTGTATATAAATTTACAAAACTTTATTATATAAAACTTTAATAAACTTTATTATTGTAAAACTTTATTATAACTTTATATATTATATATTTTTGAAAATAATAAAATGAAGAAAAGAAACGAAAGTACG
>JAANIC010004582.1:289339-302158 GCA_017607545.1 Acromyrmex charruanus
TTATACAGTGTATATGTATATATATATATATATATATATATATATATATATATGTGTGTGTGTGCTTTAAAAACTTGAGCCATAAGACAGTTATTGTTCATTATTAAAGATAAATCATAAGACTTAATATTATAAATCAGTCATTTTGCTAAAGATCTTAAACATACGTCATATGTTAGGTTCATTTATCATTCATATTTGTTGAGAATGACATATAATTAATCCCTGAACCTATCCAATAATTGCTAAAAACGAATCAATTTCAATGTATTTTGGTGCTTGCGATAATACGAATGAAGTTAATGATTGACAGCGAATCGACAATTCTGTCCAGTGCATTGGACTGCTGTCCTCCGCTCTTATGTCTCTTAGTTGCACCTGCAATTCATTGATTGTTTATTATTATTATACGTATTATTCCGTATAACAAATCAAACTAATCAAAACTCCTTGTAATCAAAGAACTGGAAAGGATACGGGCAGTAGAAGTCAAGTGCAGAAAACGTCGCGCAAATAATATACCTGTGAAGTGTGAAACTTCTTTATTCATTAAAATGTGCTAAACGCTTAACTCCTACTGCCAATATTCTTTCCAGTTCTTTGATACGTATTATTATTACGTATTATTATTATTACTACTATATGTAATGACAAAATGACAATAACAAGGATAATGATTCATTTTATTAAGACGTGATCAGACTAGAGATTGGATTAAGATTGGATTGGGATCTAACTAATCAAAAGAAAGAAATTCAATCTCAAGTTTATTGAACTTTGCTTTGATTGGTTAAATTCCAATCCAGTCTCAATCTTAATCTTTAGTGTGATCACGCTTTTACACTGTCCTTGCAGAAAAACGCTCATTACTGGATCAAGTACCTAATACCGACTGCGATTGATTGTCGTTGTCAATTTCCTTATCAATATTTATTGATTCGTCAATGCATTTTCTATCAGTATTACAAGATATAAATTTTCTTCTAGAAATAAACAAATTAGAAATCAGAAATGAAACAAATTGAAAGCGTACATTATCAAAATATGTAATTCTTACTTTTTAATAAAGTCGCATAAAATTCCATGGAGTAATGGTGCCATTTTTTTGTAGGAGGTCTAGCCGATTCACTAGTGTGATTTTTATACTGAATTATTCGTCGATAAACGTCATTTAAATTTTTTAATTTTTTTGCTTCTTCCCCGCTAAGTTTATCTCTAAGAGAAATATTTTCTTTAAGTATTCCAACTGCAAATGTTCCTAAAATTGTTTTTACCTTCCAATATTTCAGATACTTTATCCCATAATTTTTTTGTTACCCGTTAACATCGCTGCTCTATTGGAATCTTAAAATCCCAGAGAGATCTTCTTTCTCGAACAGATAAAATTAAGAGTTCCTCATCGTCATAATTGAAGGTAGATTTTATGACTCTTTATTTCTTTTATTAAGAGATCTACTTTTAATTTTTACCTGTGATATTTCTTTGTTAAGCGTTTTAATACTTCCTAAAATCAATTTTATTGAAAAATACAGACTTATTATTGCAAACTTTCAAAATTTTAATCAAAGTTTTTATTTACTTGAAACGTTTTTACAAACTGACAAGAAGACTTCTGCGTTCTCAACAAGGCTTCGTCCAATAATGCGATTATCGTCTGTAAATAATAGTCTGTAAATAATATTAACACAAAATGTTTCAAGAAAATATGTTATTATATCGAGAAATATGTTATTTGTTGAATAAATAAAACAAAACAATTTACATTCTATCAGAAAATTTCATGATAATACATGCTATATATCAAATCTAATATTTTAATTATGTATGTACAAAATACTAAAATGATTATAATTAATATATGAATCATGATACTTCTCATTCCAGACATATTCCACAAAAATAATCAGTCGGTATAAGTTACAATCTTCAAAACGTGGTCCAAAGACATAATTGTCATTTTTATGTTATATTAGAAATACATCAAATTGAAAACGGATGCCCAATAACAAAATAAACAAATTATTATATAATGAATAAACTAATAGAGAGATTTGTTAATTTACTGTTGCAATTAGGCATCCGTTTTCAATTTAACATATTTCTAACATAACGACAATTATATTTTTGGAACGCGTTTTAAAGATTGCAACTTACTAATTGATTATTTATAGAATGTGTTTGAAATAAGAAATATCCTGATATTTTATCATAGAGATTATTAAATATTAGAAATTTCAATCTAGCTGTAACTCTCAGCCCTTTACATCTATTTATATTGTTTTATTAAATTGAACGTTATATATTAATCATTGTTAAGTAAATATGTATGTATTATACCTACTACTGGATAGAAATAAAAATTATTATCAATAAAGAATCGGTTGTATGCTTCCACCCACGAAAAATGTCTTTTTCATTTATAATCATTTCGCATACACATGAGTATGTACAATAAGTATCTGAAAAGTTCAAATTATGGCAATTTTAACAATCTTTATTCTGTTATAGGGGAAACCGGAGCTAATAGACTCATTTTTCAGTTTCGAATTTTTACAGACGAAATTAAGAGACTTGTCGAAAAAATGAATTCTACACCAGTTACTACATACATTTGACCTAATAATATTTTAATAATAAGAGGAAACTAATAATTAATATGAAAAAAATGCATTTTTCTAACGCATTCCATTTGATTCAACTAGCCCCGGGGTAATTCGACTAAGATTATTAAAATAAAGATTAATGTTTTTAAGCTACATCTTTGGCTACATATTAATAAAACTTTTGTAAAAATATATTTTAAACATTCGCTTCACAGGACAAAACAATACTTCTTTTTGCAAAATTTGTTCATTTCGTGTAACAAAAATACGTCGAATAAGCTTAGTTTTCGAGATTGGACATGAGGGAACTAAACTTATAACATTTACCACTGAGGAAATCTTTTAGGAATAAAATTTTGAGTAAGTACTATAAGAATCGTCACTAAATGAATCATATAATCAGTTCTATGCTGTGGTTACTCTACCCCCATCCGTTCATTTTTTTAAAACATTAACAATATACGATAACAAAGGCACATAAACAAAAAAAATCTGTTGGATTTTATTAAGTAAGAACTATACTTACTATCTAAATAGAAATCAAATATTTCAGACAATTATATACGATTGTAAAACAAAAACTTTAAGAATAAAAATATTTACTTAGGTGTACGATTTTTTAAAATTATGGCATAACTTCTATCATAGATATTTTCGCAACAAGATGTTACAGCAGACTTAGCGACAGTCGCTGCTGCGTGCTCACGCGTGCCTCGCGTATTTTGTTTTTAATGTAGTCTCGATTATTCTACTTACTCCTATATTCAACTGATCCCGGTTATATTCAACTCTCCCCTATTATAAAAAACGTGTATTTATTTATTTATTTATTTATTTATTTATTTACTATAATGATTCTTTAGAATACGGTCTAGTAAACAAAAAATGTTATATAGACACATTGATAGAATGTTCCTGTGAGAGAGAAGTAAACAGGGAAAGACAATTTCGAGTGAAAGAAAAGTTGCGGTGAAGACGATATTCAAGTAACGAGATATAGTTTTTTTATTTGTTATTCAAAGTTGACAATTTCACCATGAAAACTAACTAATTCTTACGAAAACTGATGTCCCCTTTTTTAAAGAAAAATAATACTTTTCCGATGGTGGCTAATCGAGCGTGATGGAAATTAAATGTAATGGTTGGTTTTCTAGCGAAAGGGCAAAAGTCTCGGAGTATCTCAACAACGGAGTATCTCACTACGTGTCTTGCTGGCTTTTATAAAATCAATTGCACAAGGAGTTCTTCCGTCAGTCGCCTATGAGATTTCCAAGAATTATAAATTTTTTAGGCCCCCCCCCCTCGAGTTGAGCCGCAATTGGTAATCTTAAACGATGACGGCAAAAAGAAGCAATATTGCCATGCACGATCAAAAATTCAGCGTTTATGATTGGAGCGTGAACGTAATGCTTATTGCGTCAACGCGCGTGTGTTGTGATCTAACGAAATTGTTAACGCCGTTTTCAGTAAACGTTTTGAGTGTGTATACAACGTGAGGTTTGATTACAATCTTGATTCTTAACAAAGAAAGGGAATCATAAGAGCGTTTGGAAATTTCTAGAAGTTTTCAAACTACATGCCATACATTCACTTGTTTCGTGAAATATGATCTGCCGAGGCTAATCTCAAATAGTTCCAAAACATTTCTTGCTTACTGAGAAATGTCACTATGAAATTTAATAAAAATAGGAGGGCAAGTCAATAAGTTTTTAGAAAAACATAGTAAAACACATTTTTTTGATCGATTCATTTTTATTTCTCAACATAGTCTCCTTTCAGCTCGATACACTTGATTCTTCAACTTTTCCGAGCTGTTCGAATAATGATTTGTCCAATTCTTCAAAATAAGCCTCTGTTTTGGCTTGATGAGCTGCTCTCTGGTGAATCTCTTTCCTCCATTTCTTCAGGTTTGGAAACAGGAAATAGTCGCAGGGGGCTAAATCTGGCGAATATGCTAGATAGGGAAGCAATTCGTAGCGGAATTCGTTGAATTTGGCAATCGGTGTCGGGCACGTGTGAACCTGTGCATTGTCTTGATGGAAGAGCATTTTCTTCTTCGCCAAATGGTAATATTTTTTCTTTAAAATGTTGTTAAAACGGCTGCGGATAATCGCCATTGATCGTTTGCTTTGACGGAAGGTAATCGATATGAATTATACCGCGTGCATCCCAAAAAATTGTGACCATCACCTTTTCGGCCGACTTCACGGTTTTCGTCTTCTTCGGAGCTGGTTCATTCCATGGTGAAGTCCATTGTTTTGACTGTTCCTTCGTCTCGGATGAGAAGTAATGGATCCATGTTTCGTCCACAGTAATGAATCGACACAGAAATTTATCTGGATTGCGTTGAAACATCTGCAAACATTGTTTTGAAATCGTCACACGGTCGCGCTTATGGTCCACAGTGAGCAAACACAGCACCCATCTTACCAGTAGCTTTTTCATACCCAACTGTTCGTGCAAAATCACTGTGTCATGTGATATGCTTGTGGCCTCAGCAAGCTCGCGCACTTTCACTCGTCGATCAGTCAAAACAATATCGTGGACTTTTTTCGATGATTTCTGGCGTAGCAGCCTCAATTGGACGTCCCGAACGAAGTGCATCACATGTGGATGTACGACTACGTTTAAATTCATTTACCCAATTGTATACAGTCGCAAACGCTGGTGCAGATGTGCTACGAAAATTATCCAACGGCTTTGATTTCTTTCAACGTTAAATATGAAGATGTTTGATCATTGCACGAAATTAGTTTTTTTCCATTTTGCAAAAAATACAAAGGTTGTTCGCTTTTATCGTCTACAGAAATGAAATCATGAATTCGCGATGAATTCTGCTCAAAATTTGACAGTAATCAGCTGAAAGATGCTACTTGTCAAAAAGTAATGTGACATGTCACTGCGAGTGCTCTCTGATTTTCTAAGAACTTATTGACTTGTCCTCGTATACTTATTTGATATGTTTTTATTTGAATAAAAGAATCTGACATAAATAAAACGGTAGTTTGCTTCACGAAGCGAATTATTAAACGTTAATAGTTGATATAACAATACAAATTACAAAAACTAGTTTTTCTAACCTGAATAGACCAACTGCCGCGTTTTTCTACCAGATTCTTTCATTTTAAATGAAAACATATCAAATGAATATATTTTTATCAAGTTCCGCGTTCATATTCTAAATATTTTTATTATAATATATAAGTATGACAAACGTGATTTATAAATCAAAAATTAATAAAAAGAAGAGCATAAAACCACAGCACAAGATATTCTTTATGATATTTAATATATTATTACGTTTAAATATATATATAATTTAGACGTTTCGGCCACAATTTGGCCATCTTCAGTAAAATTACAAATATCCATAAAACACAGAATTTACATAAATTTAACATTAAATTCAGTGATCATAAGTATAAATATACATCAACGCATTCTTTCCTCTTATAAGAGTACATCGTAAAACGTTTGCAGAGCCAATTATCATATTGCAAATTATGTAGAATTGCCAGATTCTAATTTAAAAAATTATAATATCGTTAACATCTTCTAGTCAATTTTATAAGGATTAACAATTCGTTATCTATTTTACAGAAAAAATAATGAATCTTAAGCACTTTTTCACGCAGATGGAAAGAATTCGTCGTGACATTGTGTATTATTATTTGTCCATACCTACATATGTGTCAGCTATTTATATGTGCGTCAAAAGTTTTGATTATTTTAGAATTATTTTTAAGTGTGGATGGCTAGATTGTGGCCGAAACGTGTAAATTATTTATAATCGTAATTATATATTAAATATCACAAAAAATATCTTATGTTGTGTTTTATGCTCTTCTTTTTGTTAACTTTTATTATACTTACATCCTGTTTCATATTTAAATCCTAGTGTATCAGCGTGTCACTAAAAGTTGGATTAATCCAACTTTTCAACAGTGCCGTTGATGATAAGAAAGTGAGCAAATAGAGAGGAGAATTTAGTCACGTGATCATTTATCGCTGCGACAAACAACACCTTGAAATTGTATCTTTAACCATAATATACTGCGTGAACCTTTTATATGATTGCACAGAGTAAAGGATCCCACTTCACGTCTCATAGGATGGTGTCTCAAACTAGAAAAGTATAATTATAAAATCGTATATAAATCAGGAACTCGCAACCATAACGTCGAAGCCCTCTCCCGAAATTCCACACTCCCCCTGAACTATCCCCTATTCTTCTGTGTTAATTGTCCGTAAGAGACCTCATCGTAAGTCAAACATGTACTTCCGTATTGAGACCTCACTGATTCTGATGATAAGCCTTCTCGGAAATAGGCTGTTCGTCAATCCAGCAGAATAAGAGGTAGGAGACCCTAATATTTGATAAAAGCACCAATACCTTCTGAAGAATCAAGGTCTGAGGGTCTTTCTTTTCCCTTCCCAAAGCTCCCTCGCTAAAACTCCCGCTCCCCTTGCAGTAGCCTCCCTTTAGCCTCCAGAATCCCCCTCATCCCATTCATAAAGATTAGAAAATTCGCGAGAAGATAACTACAAGACTGATAGTTTCGTGACGCGGCAACTCTCATCAAATCGTAGACAATAGGAATTCTTGCGATACTATAAACCTCGCGCGCCCGAAATCGAAGAAAGGAATATTCCGGACCCGACATCAGCGACATAACTTCAAGCGATATCGAAACGGAATCCTTCGACAACGAATTCGAAAACAAAACCGATTTAAATTCTTCTATTACGGCGTAACAATGCATCCCCAAACTGCATTGTACCCGACGCCAATACTCTGCCGAATGATACCGCAATGATCATTTACGAGTGATGAGAGCGCTCGAAAAAGACGAAAACATAATTCACAAGTCACAGCCGTTCGGCAAGAAGCCGAGAGCGACCGCGGAAAGCCGAACGGTACGTCTTCTGCTCGTATCGCAAATCGGCGGAAATCGCCGACCGACGCCGTAACAATACGAGCGGGAGCAACAGTCTAATAAAAGTTGTGCTTATAGCGCAAGGCGCTTCTTCTTGTTCCGTCGCTTTTTCCGACTACCAGCTCCGATTCCGATCATTACTACTAGCTCCTAGACCGATCCGCAACGCGACTCGGGATAGAGCATACTCTGCTTCCATCGAGCGTTCTCGATAGTTGCCGACAGGCTTCCTTCGCACTCGGTACTGCCTGCACCAACAAGAACCCGGGGATAGAGCGTATTCCGTCTCCATCAAACGTTCTCAACAGTCGGTTGCAATCGCCGCTGCATCCTTGCCGGTCTCAGCATTAGACCAGGGATTGAGTGTTCTCCGCCTTTGCCGAGCGTTCTCCGCCGCCGACAGCCGAGCCTATTCACATCGCATCTCTCACCTCGCGAACACACGCCCTGCGCGCCGCGTCCATGTTTGCGACACGCCGCTGCTGGCTAACCCGCGACCGCGAATACGCAAATCGGGGCTCCTTCTACGCTCCATCCGCGTCCAGCGCCGCGTCCTTCCGACACATCCAGCGAGTTCGCGAACCCAAGCACGCGCTCACACACACACACACACACACACACACACACACACACACACACATATTGTAAAATACTGTACACACAACAATACGGTCAATAAATTCACATTATGTTATTTGCAACCAGCCGAGCCGATCTGTACATCTCCTCTCCTTGCCTGAACTTCTTTGTTGCGTCCAACCGCCGTCTGACTCCGACGAGCTAGTTCGCGCATAAAAGTTAAGTTGTTACATGGCGCCCGAACAGGGACCGAAAGAGAGAGATGTCCAGCATATCAAGATCGTGGAGCTACACGCTAAGTAAACCCTTGATCATTACCGAGATGAAGATCCATGGATTAAACCGAAGGCACGTTGGATGAGCTGTGAGGCCGTCTGAGTGCATTCGTGGAAGAGAATCCAGGGATCTTTCAGGCTCGAGTACCGCCACCGCCCCCTCGAGATCGAGGTGCCTCTGATGCATTCGTCGCGAATCTTAGCACAAATCCTTTCGCGAATCCGATCGCCCCGAGGACCGGCCTGCTAAGATTATAAACCAGATGCGGAAATGGGGTTTCCAGTTTGAGGGGAAAAACCTGTAAACGTTCTTGGAGCGTTCTTCGCGAGCTCGAACAATTACAATTCTCAGCCACCGACGAGGTAGAGGAAGTGCAACTCGCCGACGACCAGACAATCTCACTGTCCAGCCGCGTGAGCCTGCCCATCATGTTCACCGACCGCGAGATTTAGCATCCCTTCCACATAATGCCGACGTTAAAAAGTGCGGCCCTGATTGGCGTCGACTTGTGAGCGAAGCTCGAATTCGCAATCCATCCTTCCGAGCTCCTCAACTGCCGGCAACACACCGCGACCGCCGTAGTGGCAGGGGGGGCTCCCGCAGGGGAAAGAACGAACACCGTGACTTACAGACATTCCTCGCAGTCGAATTGTCACAGTTTGACGTTGTGCAAGGTCCCACCCGCCTGCAACACCACATTCACGTTAAACCAGGAACCAAACCGATCAAACGAATATATCATACCTCCCTCGAAATCCGGCTATGCAGGCGGTTATCGACGACGAAGTCGAAAACATGCTGCGCGAATAATTGAACCAGCTATGAGCCCATGGAGCTTCTCGGTCATGGTCGTCAAGAAAAAAATGGGAAGAATCTGCATTGATCTGCAATCGATTCTGCATTGATTTCCGCAGGGTCAACGAAGACATCGAATCCGACGCCTACCCCCTGCCGCAGATAACCGCAATCTTAGATAAACTGCGAGGGGCACAATACTTGACGACTCTCGACTTGAAGAACGGGTACTGGCAGATACCGCTAACGCCTGATAGCAAGCCCGTTACCGCTTTTACTATACCAGGAAAGAGCCTATACCAGTTCACGGTCATGTCCTTCAGCTTGCATTCGGCACCCGCGACCTTCCAGAGACTAGATAATGTGCTAGGACCGGAGTTAGAGCCATACATATTTGTGTACCTAGACGACATCATTATTATCAACGGCACGTTTAACGAGCACCTGGACACTTTCCGAGAGATTTTCAGGCGGCTCCAAGACGCGAATTTGAAAATCAATCCGGAAAAGTGTAAATTCTGTATAAACTAACTCAAATACCTCGGACACATCGAAGATCGCGAAGGAATACGAACTAACCCGGAGAAAGTAAAAGCAATAGCCGACCGGCCGACGCCACGAACCGTGAAACAGATTCGGTAATTTCTGGGTGTCATCTCGTGGTACCGCCGATTTATCCAGAACTTCGCTACCGTAGCCACCCCTCTCACCGCCCCTCTCACATGTAAAAATGCCCGATGGAAGTGGGGGCTGGAGGAGGAAATCACGTACAACCAATTAAAAACGACACTCACGACTGCCCCGGTCCTCACATGGAGGCAATCGCCCCGATTTCACAAAACGATTCTTCCTGCAAACTGACGCGAATAGCTCCGGATTAAGAGCCGTCTTGACCCAAAACTTCCGGGAGAGGAAACGCGTGATCGCCTATGCAAGTTGAACACTAAATTCGACCGAACGCAATTACAGAGCTCAAGTGTGGGAGATACGACGAATGAGAGACCTGGAAGGGTATCCCTTCACAGTGATCACCGACCACCAGTCTGTACGATGGCTACAGAGGCTGGAATCCCCCACTGGCCGACACGGTCATTAGGCATTCGAGCTCCAACAGTACGATCTGGAAATCAAATATCGCAAAGGGACCCTGAATCGCGTACCCGACGCCCTGTCTCGCCAACTCGTCACCGCCGCCGCAAGCGAGACCCCGCGATGCGCGTGGTACCGCAAACTGTTCAAAGTGATACATGAAAACCCGAGCCAGTACTCAGACTTCAAAATCATCAGGGGCAAGCTTTACCGGCATGTCTTGTATGACCTCGATTTCGCGGAAACGCCACTGGAACGTCAGTGGAAGCAATGTACGAAAACCACGATGAGGCAATGGCCGGGCATCTAGGAATAGCGATGACCTTGTCCCAAATCCTGGCAATTTATTACTGGCCCGGAATGACCCGCGACATAACACAATACGTACGGAGCTGCCAGAACTGCCTCTGACATAAGGTGTTGCAAATAAAACCGGCAGGCATGCTCCACGCGACAGCCACGCACCGGAAGTGGTAACACGTAACCATAGGGCCCCTCCCTCTCTCAAAGAAAGGTTGCTTAACATGCAAGACCGATTTTCGAAGTGAGTGGCTACAGCCACTACGCCGCGCCACCGCCCCCGCCGTGACGCAAGCCATCACAAAAAACGTAATTCTCCGTCACGGATGCCCAGAGATAATAATTTCCAACAACGGAATACAATTTAAATTGCTGCAACTAACAAAGTTGCTACAATCGTATGAAATTAAACACATGTATACGCCAGCATACGTGCCACAATGCAATCTGATCGGCGCACGAACCGAACAATCAAGACAATGATCGCGCAGTACGTGGAGCGTAGCCACAAGAATTGGGACGAGCGCATACCGGAGTTCCAATTCGCCTTTAACTCCACCCATCACGACACTATCGGGTATATACTAGCATACCTAAACCTCGAACGCGAACAACGTACGACAATCACCGCGCCTCCGCCCGACACCACCTAGAGGAAGCGTTCGAGCTACGAATAAACCTAGCCAAAGCCTTCCAGAGGCAGCAAAAATATTACAACCTGAGACGAAGGTCGTGGAAAGCAAAAATCGGCGACCCGATATATAAAAAAGAGCATCCGCTGTCGAATAAAAACGTGGCACTAAACGCCAAGTTCGCGCCGAAATTTAAAAGCCCTCTCGAAGTACGGCGCGTGGTCCTCCTGTCATATTCGATTTACGAGACGATGGCACCGACACGTGCACATAAAAGATTTAAAGCCCGCCCCATCGAAACCGACGACACCGAAATAAACAACAACCCACTCTCGAATAACGAGGACAGCAATAACAGCGAAAACGAAAAATAATCGAAACACTCGACAGTCGACATGGAGCCAGCACAGGAACCGGACGACATTCTCCGAGCATTGAACGAATTCCTCCAGGAGGAATACGATCCGGAACATCCCGGAATGGGAGCGCCGGCAAGGCCAAGATCGCGCTAGACTTGCCGCACGATACCCACCCGCACGAAAGAAGGCACCTATTGTCGAGTGCTTGATACAGGCAACGGAGACAGGCGAAATCATCCCTATTAATTTGCTTACGCAACCGCTGCCGCCTTTACCACCAGGAAGTGGACCATCAGGACCGAAGCCAGCCGATCCACGCTACAACCAGCCAGAAGGGCCTCTACCACTCTCTCCGATTACGATTAAGGTCGAATCGAGACACACGGTGGACGTCCCACACTACGCCGCCCACGTAGTCCGGCAGTGCAAGACACGGTTAGGGGGAAGCCGTTGGCAAATACGCTTCAACGGGACCGTTCGCTATGTTAAGCGCACATAAGTGCCTCAAGTTGAGGCACTGTTTGAGGAGGGGGGTAATGTAATAATACATCCCAAAACTGCATTATATCCGGCGCCAACACCCTGCCGGATGTCGCCGCAATGATCCCTAATCACTTGCGAACGATAAGAACGCGGTGCGCTCAAAAAAGACGAAAACATAATTCACAGGTCACAACCGTTCGGCAAAAAGCCGAGAGCAACCGCAGAAATCGCCGAGTGACGCCGTAATGAGCGGGAGCAACAATCGAATAAAAACCGTGCTTATAGCGCAAGGCGCTTCTTCTTGTTACGCCGCTTTTTCCGACTATCAACTCGGATTCCGCTCATTACCATTAGCTTCTAGATCGCAACGCGATCCGGGGTAGAGCGTTCTCGATAGTTGCCAGTCGGCTTCCTCGGTACCATTGGCTGCACCGACAAAAACCCGGGGGTAGAGCGTACTTCACCTCCTCCGTCGAGCGTTTTCGACAGTTGGTTGCAGCCATCGGCCTCAGCACTAGACCAAGGGTTGAATGTTCTCCGCCTCTGCCGAGCGTTCTCGACCACCGACAACCGAGCTTATTCGCATCACATCCCTCGCCTCGCGAACACACGTCCTGCGCGCCACGTCCACGTTCGCGACACGCCGCTGTCAGCTATACCCGCGACCGCGAATATGCGAATCGGGGCGCCTTCTGCACCTCGCTTCGCCCGCGTCCACACACACACACACACACACACACACACACACACACACACACACACACAC
>JAANIC010004582.1:302211-353073 GCA_017607545.1 Acromyrmex charruanus
CACGCACACGCACACGCACACGCACACGCACACGCACACGCACACGCACACGCACACGCACACGCACACACATTGTAAGATATTGTACACACAATAAACGGTTAATAAATTCACATTATATTATTTACAACCAGCTAAGCTGATCTGTACATCTCCCCTCTTTGCCTGAACATCTTTATTGCGTCCGACCGCCGCCTGACTCCGACGAGCTAGTCCGCATATAAAAGTCAGGTTGTTACAGTGGAATATGTTCTTAAAGAGATTAATGTGCCGCTTACCGGTTGTAATGATAACTTAATAATTTTCGTAACTTGAAATCAACAACCCGTTGATAATGAGTCTCCGAGCTCCAAAGGGCTGCCAGGTTATCCTCAATCGATAATTTGACCTTAGGACGAACTCGAGTGTTACCATCTACTGACGGTCGACACATAATCGTTCTAACCGTAAAAGAAAGACCTAACATTAGAATCGATAATAACATACTAGATGAATGTTTTGCATCCTTGTTAGACGTTGCGACAGAACTATCCTTGCACTTCTTCAATACATTCAGGAAAGAAAAGGTTGATGATATTATCTGAGATCACATACTTTCCCAGTTTCGAAAAGCTTTCACCGAATACCCTGTAGTAATCACTATTTGTAATAATAATATTATTATTCCTCTAATAGAAGACAGAATCCGTATTATACAAGAAAATCACAAGTCTATCGCAGACGGTCACAAGGGCACCTGCAAAAATTTATCTTCGCATCAAACAAAAATACTCGTGGAATAACCTAAAAGGTCAAATACTGGAATTCATCGAACAATGTCGTGCCAGTTAAAAAAAACTAGTGAGGCAAAAAACTAAACAACCAATGACACTCACGGATATCTCAGACAGGGCTTTCGACAAAGTCGCGTTAGACATCGGGTACTCTTCATAGAACGATACAAAGACACGCATACGTCCTCGCAATACAAGATCTTCTTACAAAATACTCCATTTATGTTTCTCTACTGGACGCTACCGCTGAAACCACGACAATTGGGTTTATTAACAATTTTATATGCAGATTCGGCTGCCCTAAAGATATTCTTACCGATCAGGGCAGAAACTTCACAAGTCGCTTAATGAAATTCATAATGAAAAAATTTCGAATTAAGCAAATCCATACTATCGCCTTCTATCCGTATCTAACGGATCTCTGGAGCGCTCACACCATATATTTGCGGAATTCCTAAAATGTTTTATAAGTGAAAATGAGGACTGGGACGACCTCATAGAAAGGGCAAGCTTTTCTTATAATATCTCCGTGCATGAAGGAACGAGATTTACCCCACGCAAGCTGGTGTTTGGAACTCCCGCGCGGATACCGTTCGGAATTAACTGCGAAGGCAAGTCCGAAACATATGAACACTATTCGATGAATCTATTTACAGAAATTTTCGATATCCAACAAATTGCCAAGGCAATATCTTAGAAAAATCTAAACTAAGGTCTAAAACGTATTACGACAAGCATGCAAACGTACAGCATTTCAAGGCAGAGAATAACGTATGTTCAACGAGAGGAAGACATGCAAGTTTGATAGTGAATACGTTAGCCCTTACTCTATTGTTGAGATGCTCGACAATGGAAATGCTAGAATCAGGATAAGAGAAAATCGCACTAGAATGTGCATACTAACAGACTCAGAAAAGCATACTACGGCGATCCAGGCTAAACCAAATTCTTGGTATTGCTTGCCCTGGTCCGCCAAACCAAATCTCTCGCAGGCTACGATTGCGACAAACTACCTAAACAGCACACTTATTTCGCTTGATACGAATAAATGCGGCGATATTGAGGGGGAAATCTCGCATCGACTCACTCACGTGGAATTAATGCGGCGCCCTAGATTCGCGATGATAGATATTCTTGCCTGTAGAGTGAAAATTGAAATTATTCACGAAAGCAAATTGAAATCTGGTAATGGAAAAACAATGTCAAAACCTATCGCTTTTATTTGTTTCGCCTATTAATGTAATTATAAAATGCTTAAAAATGCATATGCATCAAAAATATTCTCTATATAACCTTACCTTTGATGATTTAGTTTCGAATGCAATCAATAGCCAACTGATTCTCACACTCGATGTAGTGCCCAGTATTAGGATAATGATTCCCCCACTCCAGAATCGGAATCATAGTAAGACGAAAAATTCCATGCATATTTCCTTTAAGCGATAGCTAGTCGAAATTAATCTATTAGTTAATAAGTTTGTTATTCTCTAATATGCCTTGCAAGTATAATCTTGCAATATAACTGAAATAGGTACAGAGGATCCGCGAAAAAAGTCTAAACCAATGACAGTTCAATTGGTTACATATAACTCACGACCAATACAGTGATTTTTTTCGCCCACACACGTCATGACGTATTCAACTGTGTATTAAACGGAGCAGTGCACCCGCACTTTGTTATTAAAGAAATTGTATTTAATAGTTCTTCATATGTAAATAAGTTTCTATTCTTAGTTATTCTTCCCCGTATTATTATATATCACGAAATACGCATGAAAATGTTAAAAATTACTATACGTGTTCTAGAAAAATTTCAAAAAAAACTAGCAAAGTTACGTACCGCCATGATTTCTGCGTATGTCGACCCAAATGTGCTAGCTTAAGCTCTCATAGAGAAACATCACACTGGGATACATTGCTCGTAGAGAAGCCGTGACATGACGATATTAAGAGGCGCGTGAAGTATGAGTGCGACGGAATGATCATAGGATGCCGCTCGTCCGGAGAGAGAAGCACTGCGTGCTTCAGGCGACCTCCGACTCTCAGCACTCCGTGTTCGTCTATGAAGGGATTCAAGGCCCATAACTGGCTGCGAGGTGGCATCGGGCGCTGATCTTTTGAGGCAATGACCTCTTGCGCATAATGCAGTGCCTGGACTGCTCCATCGTCCAAGTGCGACGTTGAGCTCGGATGTCAACATCGACTCCGGACTTCCTTCCATCGTTGGCATCTCTCTTAAGTGCAGCCAACGTAGACACCACGCTGTGACCCTCAGGAGCCGGTGAAGTGAGGAGAATCGGAGGAGCAGCTCTGTGACAACTTTTGACGTGACAGTGCGAGAGTGGACACATTACTCGAGCAGTTCTTCCAGTGAAACTTCAGGTTGTGCGCTGGGGTTGAGCAGCCAAAGCACCAGAGTGGATGGAGTTGAGCAGCCAGACCACCAGAATGGATGGTCAATGAGCTCCCCCGAGGCGCAGTCGGCCGGGTTGTCCTTTCCGGGAACATAACGCCTTCCGGAAGCACCTCCTATATCGTGAACACGCGGTTAGCCACATAAGTCTTCCATCGAGAGGCGTGGCCCTGAATCTAGTATAGAGTGACTGGAGTCGGACCAGAGAGTGACTGGAGCTGTGGACAGGCTTACAATAGTGCGTGTGTGTGTGCAACTAATTTTGTTAGCATGGCAGCGGAACACAGTTCCAATCACGGTAAGGACACTGGCTTAATCGGAGCGACTTTGCTTTTTGCCGCTAGCAAGAGAATGTTGATACTGTTAGCGCAGGTAATACGAAGGTACACCACGGCTGCGTACCCTCGTTTGAACGCGTCGGCGAAGCTCTACTCTTGCGTCCTCGACACCCGTATTTAACCAGCGATTGATTCAAAGATGTTCAAGCTTTGGAAGTTCCTCTAGGAAGCGACTCCACTGACAGGCGTCTGCTTGAGGGAGCGTCCCAGTTCAGCCTTTGCAATTACGTTGACTGAAGCAGGATTTTGGCGCTGATCACCACCGGTGTCAACCATCCGAGCGGATCAAACGAATGTGCGGTCTCCGAGAGAACTTCCCTTTTGATGAATTTTGCAACAGTGCTTCGAATTGAGAATGTGAAGATGTCGTCGACCGGGTGCCACTGCAAGCCTAGTGTTGCGTGACTGTCGTGTTCCCACGACCGCGAATCCGTGAGACAGTGATCCGCAGAAATACCGAAGAGAATTTTAGGATGGTTGGCGGTCCATTTTTTCAACGGGAATCCGCCCACCATGCACAGCTGACGGAACTCGGTTTGTATCGCGATTACCTCGTCTTTAGTGTACGCTCCGGTCACGATGTCGTCGACGTAGCAGTCGTGTCTTAGTACGGCGGAACCTTACGAAAATCTTGTCGGCGAGCTGACAAAGTGTACGGATGGCGAGAAATGGCGCGCACGATAAACCGTATGTCATGATATTTAATCGATATTCGCCAACCGGATTACTGACCGAGTAACGCCAGAGAATTCGTTAGTAATCTTTATCCTCAAGCGCCACAAGAATTTGACGGTACATTTTTTCAATGTCCGTTACGAGTGCGTATCGGTACCATCGCCAGTAGGTCAACACATCGGCAAGCGACGGCAAGTTAGCGCCGATTAACAGCTGAGTATTCAGTGACTTACCGGACCTTGTACTCTGAGACCCGTTGAATACCATCCTGAGTTTGGTCGACGCGCTCGATTCTCAGAGCACTCCATGGTGAGGTAAGTAGCATCTTGCTTGTGATTCCGATGACCTTGACACTAATTCCATGTGATCCAACTCTTCGTACTCTTTTAGGAAGGCGTGATACAGATGTCCGAACCGAACGTCACGTTCGCACCGTCGTTCCATGGTGAGCAGTCGCTCGACTGATTGGCGGGTGTCACCGAGTGCTGTTGACGGCAAATGATAGTCACACAGTGTACTTTCCTGTAGCTGTGTGATTTCGAGCAAAGATCTCCTCACATCGTTGCTCGTCTGGCGTGATGGACACTGAGGCGGAAGGTTCCTTTTCTTGCTCCCAAAAACGTTACACGAGCGTGGTCAGCTCGTGGTCGACGGTGCACTGGAAGGAGCGGTATGGAGTCACTGAGAGATTCTCGCCGCTGCCTCCCGAGAGAATCCATCTGAGTAGAGTGCACTGAGTGACGAGAGTATGAGGATCGCCCTTTCGAAGGCCCTCTTGTAATATGATGGAGCACACTTCCGCGCCGAGTAACAGCGATGGAATCGGCAGGCGTGAGGATCAATCAGTTAGAGGCTTTCAATGTGAGGCCATGTAGTCTTGCATTTCATAGCTGCGCCTTGATACAGCAAAAGACATGGCAGGATGAAAGCGACAACGGTAACTCGAATTCCATTGATCCTGGATGTGAGGCTGAGAGACACTTTTCCGCGGCAGGAACCCGAAGGTAAGCCGGAAGCTAATTCCGAAGATTAAGATTGCCGCGCGGGATCGTAAACGGCAGGCGTAAGCGCTGGACTAGCGTCTCGGAGATCAAGGAAACTTCTGATCCTTGATTAAGGCTCTAACCGGGTGTGGATTCCCGTGGCGATCAGCGACAATAATTCTCGCGGTAGCAAGCAGAATGGCCTTGCAAGCTTCATCTCGGTGTACAGCGGTCAGCGCACTTACGTCGGCGGACTTCGGAGTGACGTACGTGAAGGAGCGAGTGATGTTTCGCCTTGCACGTAAAACACGTTTTCATTGACTGGCACTTCGCGATCGGATACGAACCGATTGTAACACAACCGGTGTTTCCGCGACTTTCGTTCGGATGCGGATTTCGCCTTGAACTATTCGCACATCATGACGTTGTACCTAATCTTGCACAGAACACAGCCAGGGGCGTCGATTGCACGTTTAGCGATGTGCGATTCGCGGTGGATCTCCGAAGACTTTGGTGGTCTTTGATTTTCAGAACCAGAGTTCGCCTTGAGAATCAGAGTTCGCTTGATGATGAAGTCCATCAGGGCATCGTGATCTGGCAAGTCCGTGGAATCGCTCGTGTAAGATTCCCACTCGAGACAAGTCTTCGGAAGAGCTCGATGATGAAATGATTGAAAAAGTCGAAGCCATGCGAATTAATTGGTCTTCCTATGCTTTCTTGGCCGTTCACGGCACTGATGACGACGGCAATGTAAATGCGGCTAAGCTTCTCAGTGATATCGCTTTTCATCTTTTGCACTGCGGTAAACATGCAAAAATTGGAGCGCGACAACTCCTTTTGTTCTCGTAGTGCTTACACAACAGTGCTCACGCACGAGAATAATTATCTCCGATTACGGCTAACGAACGTATCAATGTTTCAGCGGATCCCTCTAGGCAATGCTTCAAGTGATGGAATTTCTCTATATTAGAGATGGACGGATTATTACCGACGATATTGGACAAGAATATGTCTCGAAATGATGGCCAGTCTTCAAACGCGCCCGAAAATGATCGGATTTTCAGACGTGGCAGCGCTGATTTGATGGAGAAATCATTTCTAGATTCATTCGGAGGAGCGGGATTTGACTGCTCAGCCTTGAACTTTGTCACGTAGTCGTTCAACAGGCTATATTGCTGCACGTAGGTGATTTCAGTGGAATCAGCAAATTGAGACGTACTCTTTTTCTCAACACTGCCACTTCCTTCGCAATAAATTTCTTTCCAATGATAAATCCTAGCAGATCCACAAACATTGGTACAATCATGGTGAATAACTTTTCGAGACTGTGCTTGATCACAAAAGATCTTGAATTTTATCTAATATATTAAAAAGAAGGGGAGAGTATTTTTTGATGATAATTTACGTAATCTTGCATGTTACATTTGACATTGTGCTATATTCGATCACGCGATCGTGTATGATAAAGCAACAGGCGGTTGTATTCGCGGATACATTCTCTTTAAATTCAAATTCTAATCGTACATCCACAATGCCACTCTTGAGAAACTCGTTTTATCGAGCAGTCAATAGTTACTAGAGTAAAACTTTTTAAAAAGGAGTTTAATTGGAATGATGGTTCATTTCTTTCACGATTTGATTGAGACGTATGGAAAAGTAAATACATATTCTTGAGACTTCCACGGATGTTTTCTATATAAAGATTATGCGTTTCGCGGGTTTTCTCCGTGTCCAGATCCATTCTTGGAATGCCAACGTTTCGGGAACCTTGCAGTTTACTTCATCAGGGCGAGGAGCAGCCTGATATTGAATTGTTCCTTCCTTTTATATTACGTTACTTGTTGGAGTGATGAGAGGAATGAAGAGAATTGTGGGTGGGGGGGAAAGGTGGAAGAAATTGGTCCGTCTTCAATAATCGGAAAGATGGTTTTCCATATGTTATTTATGTTGTAGCCATTATCTCTATTTAGATTAGGATGTTTTTGTATCTCTATGGCTTCTCTATACTTTCTTGGAAAGTATGATGTAATGTTGGCTATTGTGGTCGTTTTGTCAAACAGTATTTGATGTTCTGTTTCGATGTTGTGTTCTGATAATGCTGATTGCGTGTTTTAGCCTGACATCACGTTGGTGTTCCTTTATCCATAGGTTGACCATTCTCCTAGTTTCTCCAATTGTTTTCAGCTATTTACTGTCAAATTTTGAGCGGAATTCATCGTGGTTTTATTTCTGTAGACGATTAAAACGAACAACCTTTGTATTTTTCGAAAAAAAACGAGTGTCGTACAGTGATCAAACATCTACATATGAAAGGTTAACGCCGAAAGAAATCAAAGCCTGAATAATGTTCATAGTACATCTGCACCAGCGTTTGCGACTGTATACAATTGAGTGAATGAATTTAAACATGGTCGTACATCCACATGTGATGCACCTCGTTCGGGACGTCCAATTGAGGCTGCTACACCAGAAATCATCGATAAAGTCCATGATATTGTTTTGACTGATCGACGAGTGAAAGTGCGCAAGTTTGTTGAGGCCACAGGCACAGTGATTTCAATGTTGCACGAACAATTAGGTATGAAAAAGCTATCGGCTATATCGGCAAGATGGCTGCGTTTGCTCACTGTGGACCATAAGCGTGACCGTGTGACGATTTCAAAACAATGTATGGAGATGTTTCAACATAATCCAGATGAATTTCTGCGTCGATTCATTATTGTGGACAAAACATGGATCCATTACTTCACACCCGAGACGAAGGAACAATTAAAACAATGGACTTTACCGAGTGAACCAGCTCCGAAGACTGTGAAGTCGGACGGAAAGGTGTTGGCCACAGTTTTTTGGGATGCACGCGATATAATTCATATCGATTACTTTCCGTCAAAGCAAACGATCAATGGCGATTACTACGCAGCCTTATTGGACCGTTTCAACATTTTAAAGAAAAAACGTCCTCATTTAGCGAAGAAGAAAGTGCTCTTCCAGCAAGACAATGCATGGGTTCACATGTGCCCGGCACCGATGGCCAAATTCAACGAATTCCATTATGAATTGCTTCCCCATCATATTCGCCAGATTTAGCCCTCTGCGACTATTTCCTGTTTCCGAACCTGGTTCGGAGAAAAGAGATTCACCACCAGAGAGCAGCTCATCGCCGAAAGTAAGGCTTATTTTGAAAGGTTGGACAAATTATATTATTCAGACAGCTTGAAAAAGTTGAAAAATCATTGAATCAAGTGTATCGAGTTGAAAGGAGACTATGTTGAGAAATAAAAATGAATCGATCAAAAAAAATATGTTTTACTATGTTTTTCTAATAAGTAGCATAAAAGTATACTGTTGGCAACGAATGCTCATAGACGCAGCTATAATGCGGATAATTCAATATTGGGTAACAAAGGATACAAATATAAGAATATAATAGCACCCTTGATATCAGGTAAGATATAGGTATGTCACGCGCCAGGAAACTAAATAAGTTAGGTAAAAGAGTCGGAAAAGGTGTAATACTACGCACCATGATCTTAAATGACAGTAAAATCGATTATGTTCATTGGGACGATCCTAACAAGCTAGTGGATCATCTCTGATTGCTTGAGGCCTCGCGTCAGGCAAGTCACAACGCCCACGATGACGAAATATTGTCTATTATCGAGGAGCTTCGTGAAGCTAACTTTATTATAAATTGAAACGAGATACACAGTCATTTTAGTTGACATCGAAATGCCGATGAACAACGTTTTTGTAAGAAGTTTGTGATATTTTATTCATTATGATATATAGCCAATAATCATAACATAAATGTCTGAGAAGAAAAGCCTCGAAAAGTGGCGACTGGTAGAAGAACTGCACGCTCCGGCGAGAAAAAATTTTCCACGCAGACGTGTCGTAGTTTACGGATACGATAACCTATAGCAGGCTGATATGATCGAGATGTGCCCTTACATACAATTCACCAAAGGTTCACCACTACATTCTCACCGTTATCGATGTGTTGGGTAAATATGCATGGGCCGTACCGCTGAAAACTAAAAGTGGAAATGAGATGGCTACAACGATCGTAAAGATAATTCGAGATGAAGATATCCGAAAAAGTTGCAAACCGATATGGGAAAAGAATTTTACAACACAAACGTGCAAAAATTCTTGAAAAAACACAACATAAATCATTATTCAACATAATGAAAGCATTGAACGGTTCAATCGTACATTGAAAACCGATATGTGGAAACAATTTACACATAATGAAAATTATAAATGGATCGACTTGCTTCCACGTCTCTGACTGACACGTGTCTGAATACAACGTGCAAAAGCATCGATATGTGACTTATTGATGTAACTCTCACAATTGCTGACTCTTAAGTACAGTAGCGTAAAGTCTATCGTACTCGCACAATTCAAAGTGAATGATTCGGTACATGTGAGCAAATTCAAGACGATCTTTAAGAAAGGTTACACGCTAAATTGGACCACGGAAAATCATCAAAGTACAGAAAACTAATCGTGACGTATCTACTGGAAGATTACCGTGCGGAACTTGTCGCTAGAAAATTCTACGAGTACGAGTTGCATCGCGTTGTTAATCCCGACGTACATCTAGTTGAAAAGATGTTGCGTAAAAAAGGAGACAAGGTTTACGTAAAATGGCTCGAATTTGATAATTCGCACAACTCTTGGATACACAAGGATAGTGTGTTATAAAAATAAAATTTATTACAAATTGTATAATTATTTTTTTTCCCTATGTAAATATATATTTAATATTAACACATTATACATGTTATACACATTACACATATTACAGATGCATACGTACATACATATATACATACATACATACATACATACATACATACGTACATATATACATACATCGTTCATACATACATACATACTATATGTAATATACATATTATATGTACTATACATAATATATATAACATACATATTAAACATATTATACATCATATACAAGTATTTTTATTAATAAAAAAAATAAATAAATACGAAAAAAAAAGAAATGAATTTTTTTATATAATATTTTATAATATTTTATAATTCCCCATGGCAGCGTGTCGATAGAATCTGGAACAATGTACCGCTTATCGTTGCATGGACTCAGAGCAATTTTCGTTTCGGATATGATGTATACCTCGTGCAATTTCCATCTTATGCACGATTGCCTGCGCGTCATTTTAATTGTGTTATTGAGACACAGCGTATAATCATTGATCGTTATGAATCTCGCTATAACGTTGCTCTTGACGCCCTTTGCCTTCTTAGTATTTTTTGCTTTCGACGCGCAAGGCGTACATTTTCGCTGTAAGCCCGACGAATTCGGTCATGATCGCACCATCGTTTTCGTCTTTCATTAAACTAGGAACTTTTTTATTTACTAACGGAATGTCGTAAGCATTGTCAATCGCGTAATCACTCATATTGAATCTATTGATATCGCATTTCATAACAGCGTAGATATCGTCATGCTACATAATATATGAGACTATCAGTGTCAGTGTACATAATTTTACATTTTTCATGAAAGAGCGGTAATATGTACTCGTGATGAAATTCATACAAACATATCTTGGATACACAGCGATAAATATGTTCCCGGACACGAACCACATCTCAGCAACCAGTGGCGACATCTGTGCGTTCAAATATGCATTTTAAAAGTTGAACATTTTGCTATCATCTGTCAAAGTTTCATTCATTTTGGTTGACATATAACGAAGATATGACAGTTCATGTTAAATAAGATTTTGGTCGAGGTAGAAATTTTAATATAGAACAAAGAGCAGTGATTAAATTTAACGAAAAACTTGATAAAAGTGCATCAGAAACATTCCGATCGATGCAACAAGTTTACGGCAGTCAATGTCTAGGTCGTACAGTTGTTTTTGAGTAGCATAAGCGTTTTTTGGAAGACAAAGAGACCCTTGAAGATGACAAAAAATCAAGACGGCCAATTTTGGTTCGAACACCCGAAATGATCGAAAAAATGATTTTGTTGCAAACAAATCATCGCAATGCATCACTAAAAATGATGGAGGAGGCTTTAAATATCAGTAGAGAAATGATTCGAACCATATTACATGAAGATTTGGGTAAAACGAAGGTTTGTGCGAAGTTTGTTCCACACACATTAAGAAACGATCAAAAATCAGCAGAGAATCAATTATTCCAGAGACATCGTTGCAGCTGCAGAAAATAATCCAAACTTCCTAAAATCAATTATTACGGATGATGAAACATGGTGCTTTCAATATGATCCAGAAACTAAGCGTCAACGTGCGGAATGGAAGTCAAAAAATTCACCACAAGCAAAAAAAGTACGAAAAGTTCCATCAAAAATCAAAACAATGCTCATCACATTCTTTGATAGCAAAGGTATTATCCACAAAGAGTTTCCAACTGGCCAAACAATTACTGGTGCATATTATTTCGAAGTTTTAAAGCGATTGATGGGCAGAATTCATCGTATTTGCCCCGAATATCGTGATCCAGAAGATTGGTCTTTGTTGCATGATAATGCACCGAGTCATATTTCATTGATTGTCCGTCAATGTTTGGCTCGAAATCGTGTCTCTGTGTTAAACCATCCACCGTATTCACCTGATTTGGCCCCCTGCGACTTCTCATTATTCCCAAAATTGAAACTGAAATTGAAAGGACGCTTTTTTGATGACATTCCGACCATCCAAGCAGCTTCTACACAGGCACTAGAGGCAATTCCACAAACTGAACTAGAACATGCATTTGAATCACTATTGAATCGCTGTAACAAGTGTATTGAAGCCAGAGGAGAATATTTTGAATAATAAAACCAAAAAATATGCATATTGTTTCAATTATGATTTTCAGGCCCTGTCCGGGAACATATTTGTCGCACTGTGTATGTCCAGGATACACATACCCACGTATATCAGTTTTTCGAACTTCACCTCGACTTCCGTATTTCTATCGCGACCAGATTCTCGAAAAAACCGCTTTTACTGTGAAAATTTGGTTTCGTGAACATTGCCTCCACACTGTATCTGCCTTCCCATTTTGTTAATAATTTTACATCGACGTGATTACGCACATTCTCCATAGTCTTGCCGAAAACCGCGTTGTTCATTAATTTGAATAAGATTTTCTCGAACTCTTTCTCGAACTCATTCTTTGTTAAAGTTTTAAAATTTGTATTGAGTTCGATGTACTCGCGAAGCCATAGAGATTGCGCAAATTGCAATATACGATGGATCTTTGTAATGCGGAGACCGTGACGAGTACATTGCTGCAGATTGCGATAATGTATGACATAACGCTTTTTATTATACAATGTCGCGAGGAGCTTCTCTTCTTGTTTGCCAGGTTTTTCATGCGTTGAACAAAAAGTAGATCGGAGTGCACATCATGAAGATCTTGCGGATACTCCAACCTCAAAAACATAACTCGTCGGTGAATCTTACGCGACATTCATAACGTCAAAATTTTACGTCGTCAACCCAGCGAAAATCAACGTATGGCAATGGTTGACACATTGCTCAGCCATACAGGTTGTTGACGTCATAGTACATCAGGTATGTCGATGGTTTCGATGGATCATACGACTGCATGTACTTGTTGTCAGCCTGCGCCTACCTGTTAAAACATTGACTCAGACCGCCACGTGTATCACATTCGATGAATAGAACCATGTCAACGTCGGTAAGAAGTTCGAAATTGACGTGAGTATGTTTCAACATTGCGTCTCACGTAAAACTCGATAGTGCATAATAATACGAGCGATCGAGTCCATAACTGGTGATGCAACTATCCCGAAAATTCTCAAATATATCAGCCAATAACAATACATCTGTTTTTAAGTACAAATCGCTATATTCACCGAGTGTTTGAGAACCGCTGCCATACGTTCAAGGCGTGCGCGTAATCATTCTCGGACACAGTGTCGATAAAGAACTATAAAAAAATTGGAAGATACATGTTTACCTTTGCACGAAGGTAAACATGTATCCTCTAATTTTTCAACACAATCGATGTACTCGTACGGAAATACATCTTTACGCGTGAGTAGATCGAAATCCTTCAGGTTGAGATTAAGAAATTCTGACCATGTAATTTTCAATTTATCGAGATACGACGCCAATTTTTTTAAACTTGATGCGAGAAATTTATGAATCGATAAATCATAATTTTATACAAGTTTTCTTTTGATCATTTTTGTCTATAATGCTATCGACATGTTTCGTAAACAAAATATATTTTTCTTTAGTTATAAGAAGTAATTCTATACATCCTTTATACGCGATAGCTATATCCGTGATAATAAAATGTATGTTATCGGAGTCCCGCACTATATCCAGCATCCACTTGCACAAAACGTCCATGCACAGTATCTTTTAAATTTTCCAGTCTCGCGATACGAGCGATGTTTAACGAATGTTCAACATCAATCGCGGATAATCGTGGACATTAACGCAATTCCGTTCCTCCAGCTATTTAATAAAATTATTGCAACGCTGTTCCCACGCAAGAAATTCTTCTCGCGTATTCAATCGAGTGGCTTACGCCATCAAATCACGCTCCGTTTGATCCATATTAAAATGTACTGTTTTTTCACAGTTACTAAAATATAATTTTCACACACTCATTAAAAAGTATAATTTTTGCATAGTTGCGTTAAATGTCTTTCACATTGTACAAATAGGGCATAGATTGCATGATAATATTTGATACAGCGGATCTCGGTATTCCTTATAATACATATCGTCAATATGTATATTTTGACTAATAACATGTTGTCGAATAGCGTGAAGACGTAAAAATAAATCATGCATTTTTATAATGTACGATGAGCAAAACTTGTCACAATCTAAAAAATGGTTTGAAGTATATAAATAATAAAAGTATATGAGTAGTATACTCGCATCCTATTTGTTCCATCCAAAGTATTGATTATAATTTGCGTTATCGAACGATTTGTTATTTCAGCATGTCTAACAATGTCGCTTTCATAGCATGAGTCCGCGATACCATAATCATCTGATTCTAATTCTGATTCTTCTTCATCAATTATAAATTCATCTTCTGTATCTTCTAAATCAATTTCTAATTCTTCTTGAGTTCTGCTTCTACTTCTTCGTATTCATTACATCTTCGTATTCCAAGTGAATAAAACTCGAAGAAAAAAATTTTGGAAAAATTGAAGATTTGCATATGTATTCCATCAAACCTTTCAGTTTCACTACTGATAACGTGTATACAGATCTCTCCATTTTTATATGCTACTGAGAATAGGAATTGCATTTTTGTGAATATTCAATTCTTTTTCCATTATCGAATTTTTTACTTTTGTGTCCCTCTAGGTAATTCATAGTATGGCTAATGATTTCTACATCGTTGATTAAGATATGTAAATTCCACATTTTTGACAAAAGACTAGATGGAAATTGGACATTTATATTGATGGTACATTACTTTCATGGGAGAGGGGAGGAGACAGACATATTTTATTGTTGGCATCGATCTCTTAGATTATAAAAAAAAAGGTTCGATATCATTAAAGTGCATTCTTAGTACATGTGTCATTGTGCATTAGGCTTAATGACAGTTACATTAAAAAATAACTTGCATATTTTTAAGATAAGTAAAATTCTAGATTGGATACATTGTTTAAGACTCATTTTTGAAAAAAGATAATGGGAACAGATAGACTTTATTGTCGTTGGCATTGATCCTCTTACATAAAAAAGTTTGATATGTCAAAGTGCATTGTTAGTACATATATCATTGCATTTATTTTAACATAGGTTTTGATGGCAATTACATTGAAAAAAATAACTCACATATTTTCAAAGTTAAGTAAAATTCTAGATTGGATACACTGAAAAAAAGTGGAAGAGGAAACATGTATAAAGAGAATTTTAATGCATCAATCTCTTTTCTTCCATTGCAGTCCCCGCACTTTAATCGAGAATGCACGAGAATTGTGAATTTATTCTGTGCAAAATGAGTACAAATAAACAATATTGTTCGTCAATGGTGCATTTACTTCATGGTAGAGAACTTGAATTTCCAAACGTGCTTACTTGCAATGATGGTGTACCAAACATGGAAGATGGCAAATATGTGAAGATGCGTGTGATTCAAATTATAATCACAATAGAAGTCAAAACATGGTTAAAACTTAAAACAATGTGATTAAAAAGACATATACTACGAGCGCAAGCTGTTAGCAGCGAAATATTTATATTTTAATAGATTACAATAGAATAAAAACAATACAATAAAATAGACGTTCGATTTTATATCAGACCATCTTCAGTATTACAAAATTAATATGTGTAATTTGCATAATGTTGAGAACACCCAATTTCGCATAAATTTTATTCAAATGTTATCATAATGAGATAAAACATTTTACACGATTACAATTATATTTTCGTATTGCGTTTGACGCTTAGGTTATTGTTATAAAAAAAATTACAGTAATATAAAAAAAATTAATATATAAAAAAACACATAATTTTCAGATTCTATTAAATGTGAAATTTATAAATAATGTTAATAGTTCTTCAATTGAAATAATAAATTTAACTGTTATATATATATATATATATATATGTATATATATATATAAATTATGATAACAATAAGTTGAGGAGTCCAAGTTGTGGAATCCAAGATTTGGAAAACGTATTGAACTGTTCAAGAATCAAAAAGAAAATATCTAATTCTAATCATGAAAGACATTTTATATACTATTTATGTCCCGCGAGTGGAAAATTCTAGAATTGTGTGGAAGAAGTTATGTTTTAACAAGGGCAAGTATGCTTCTGGTAACTTTTCCGTGTCATTTTGTCTATTTATTCCGTTATTTTGTTTCTTTATGTAGATCATTTCTGACATTAGTCTCTTCTGAAAGAATGGCTCTATATCTAATATCTAAATATTATCCCAATTAAATTTGTGACAATTCAGACTGATGTTGTGAGACAACATTGTGAGCGCTATTTAATTTTTTAATGTTAGTTTTATGTTCATTTATTCTAGTTTTAACTTTCCTTTTAGTTTGGCGCACGTAAGAGGAGTCACAATCGAGGCAACTTATTGGAAAAAAGCATATTTTCTAGTTTGAATATAAACATTCCAATCTATTATAGATATGTGGATGATATCATTTTAGCCGTGCCGATCAACCAAATGAACGGAATTCTAAATAAATTTAACTCGTATCATGACAGACTGAAATTCACTTTTGAACATAATGATGACGGTTCTATTAATTTTCTTGACGTGAGTCTAAGAGTGGAGGATGGATGCATTAAGTTTGACAAAAAATCAATTACAAAAAACCGACGAACTCGGGACGATATCTTAGCTACAAATCGTTACAAATTTAATTGGGATGATATTAGATATAGAACCATTCTTCCAGAAGAGACTAACGTCAGAAATAATCTATATAAAGAAATAAAATAACGGAATAAATAAACAAAACGACATGGAAAAGTTATCAGAAGCATAGCGGAACATAAATAGTATATAAAATATCTTTCATGATTAGAGTTAGATATTTTCTTTTTGATTTTTGAACAGTTCAATATGTGTTCCAAGTCTTGGATTCCACAACTCAACTTATTGTTAACACAGGGGGTATCATAATTTATATATATATATATATATATCACAGTTAAATTTATTGTTTCAATTGAAGAACTATTAACATTATTTATAAATTTCACATTTAATAGAAAATTATGTGTTTCAATAAGTTCGACTAACTTTTGTGACAAAAATACGACATTTGGCTTCTGAATTATTTGACATGATTTTATGAACTAAAAAAAATTTTTTTTATAACAATAACCTATAATAAGCGTCAAACGCTTCGAAAATATAATTGTAATCGAGCGTGTAAAATGTTCTATCTCATTATGATAAATAAAATTTATGCGATTATTAGGTGTTCTCAACATTATGTAAGTTATAACACATATTAATTTTGTAATACTGAAGATGGCCTGATATAAGGCCGAAACGTCTATTTTATTGTATTGTAATATATTTTTATTCTATTGTAATCTATTAAAATATAAATATTTTGCTGCTAACAGCTTGCGCTCGTGGTGTATGCCTTTTTAATCACATTGTTTCAAATTATAATGATTGTGTAAATTTAAATCTTTATACGTGTCATTGTATGATTCATGGTATTAGCGATGAAAGCTACACTGAAGCTCTATCACATATAGACATAGGACTGAAGAATACATATTATGTGTTATAAAATATGATCTTCCTTCTGTTGATATTAATGATATTTACATTGAAGTATTCTCAGCTCACAAATACGAATTGGAAATAACTATTGATGCTAAAATAATAATTTTCAATAATAAATTGGATATTCCGTTGGAAAATGTGAAATGGGAAGCACTTATTAAAAATACATATGATGATATTACTGATTCAGTCGGTCTGTTCACTTCAAACGTTCTGATATCTGTGGAATGTGAAACTTTTGAATATTGGTTGAGGGATTCAGTATTTAAAAGAGAAACTTGACCATATTATTATATCAGTCACTTAGTAGACACCAGTGAAGTACAACGTAGAGCAGATTCTCATTACAATCGTTACTACTTTCCTGGAAAATGCAAGAAAGTGTAAATTATTACGTTCCGATTCAGCAAAAAGAATCATGCAAAATTACAGTACATTTTCTCTATATGCCTTATATCTTAAGAAGAAGATATGCATTACCTACAGCTTACAAATATCTGGATATTGGAATAGCCGTGGGACTTATGTTCCACGTGGAAATCGCGATCGGCGATACTCGAAGTAACCATATCGTTCTATTATATGCTATGTGGATGATATTCATCGATAAACGGGTGGATATCGAGCGATTGGTGCAATCGAATACTCCATCGTCATTAGTGATTCAAGATTTTGTGATTGAACTTGTCAAAGTACATAATGTGCACAATATAAAATTATCATTATGTGACAAGTGTTTGTATATGAAATTATCGACTATACTTTTTATGAACTTGAATGATGTGTTAAACATATGTATTTCGATTTATGTCATTGTACGATTTATGTCAGTGTAAGCGATAAATTTAAATATTTCATGATTTATTTATGTCAAAATTGCATTATGAATAAATTTGATGCTATATTTGTCTCCCTCCAACAAAGGGATAGAATAGTCACAGTTTACATCCCAGGAAACCCTACCCCTTACACCGTCCTTTACAAGCACCTCATCCCGATGTGCTCTTGCAACACTTTCCTCCCATACTCATTAACCCTTTCCTCTCCTCACACACCACACACACGCACACACACACACACACATACACAAACACACACGCGCGCGCGCGCGCACACGTCCATAATGTATTAAGTATATTCTTATGTTAAAACAAAAAGGTGCGCACTCACAAGTGTTCGCCTCTGAACGTATATCTGTGAGATTGAGTCTAACCGTCCTTCCATACCCTCTCCATTCTCTCTTATTATCTCCTTGACCAAATTTCCAAGGGTTTGGACGTAACTCTACAATACGAGTACATGAATCAACTTGAATCTCTCGCTGAATTATTTTTGATAAAACCAGTTAGTGTAACGATTCTAACTTATAACAAATTTGCTGTTTAACAAAGAAAATTTTCAATAAATAGAATTATTAAAAAAAAAAAACAAACAAAGATCTCTCGTAATCAAATCGCAACCATCAAACGCGATCAAAAGCAGGCACTATAACTTTCATCTTCTCCAAGGGCGGATGCGCTTCCTCAGGAACGATCCGCTTCTTCCATCAAAGTAACCAGCCGCGCTTGCAAAACATGGGCTGCTCTGTCCTAACTCCCGTAGAGTCACACGCTCCACCCAAAAGAGGCTGCTTTGTCTCTCCATCTTTTTACCGTGCACAGCTTGTCAAGCCAAAGAGCCGATTGGCGCACATCTCTCAATAAAAAGGGAAAGAGAGGAGACATCTCTCGACAGGTTATCCCAAATAAAAATAACTACTTTTTTTATATAATAGTAATAGATTGTTCGCTTTTTTTTTCCAAAACCCGCAGATCGAGGAAAAAGGGCGAACTGAAGGGTCCAACTTAAGAAATTAAAAATAATTTTTTTTTAATCGGGACACTTTGATCCGTCGCAATACTGGAGAGAATCCCCTCCTCGCGAAGTAGAAACTTACCAACCTTCCGAATCACCAAAGGCTGTCCAATTCTCCTTTCCTTCCCAGGTGCATCCCGTAGGTGCATCCACCGCGCCTTCCTCCGCCGCCGACTATGGAAACTCCAACAAGAATACCCACTTAATCTACATTAGTCACAGGCAAAAAAAAGAAATCAAGCGCCGAAAGTCCGCGGATCATCGGTATAGAGAATTGTAACGTTAAAATAAAAATTATTAAGGGTTAAAATCGAATTTATTCATTTATTCTCTTCCTCTCCCGCCCCCCTTTTATTCAGAGACTCTAATGATGAGCCATAAAGCCCAGTGAGAAAGGGAAAATAAACTAACTGTTTCCTATCCCTCGTTGGCTTAGAATGCGCTTAGTCTGAAGAGATCCCGAAAGGGAGCGAGAAAGCTCAATAAATACTTTTAGACCGATAAGATCAGAATGACTACAGCCCTAGTGACTCGCGACACCATTTTCTCTTATATATATGTGTGTGTGTGTGTGTGTGTGTGTGTGTGTGTGTGTGTGTGTGTGTGTGTGTGTGTGTGTGTGTGTGTGTGTGTGTGTGTGTGTGTGTGTGTGTGTGTNGTGTGTGTGTGTGTGTGTGTGTGTGTGTGTGCGCGTGCGTGCGTGCGTGCGTGTGTGTGTTTGTGGATAGGATGTCCCGATGTGCTCTTGCACTATCTTCCTTGCCTCCAATTACCAATGATCCTATTTTTCTTTTCATTGTCGCCTTGACCAAACTTTCAAGGGTTGGACGTAACATATAGTTTGGACAGGAATTTCTGTTCTTCGCTTATAGAGGATGATGTAAGGGATAGGGTTTCCAGGAATATAGACTGTCACCAGTCTATCCCGTTCGCTGATGGGGGAGGAATAAAGTCGAAAGAGCCGATCCCAGTCGATCGGCACGAGATCTGCTTAGAATGGAGGAGAGGGGAGATGATTCAAAGAGAAAGGGGAAGGAATCTCTCACTTCTGAAGGAACGGGAATCGCTCTTCGAGGGGAGGAGAGGAATAATTGAGGATCTCTTAGATAGCGGAGCCAATTACGGAGGGAAAAGTTAGGTCTAATGGTTCCAATTGGTCGTTGACTGGCGAGTATGATATTTCTAAATAGTTGTCGTCGGTTGTGGCGACACGCTTTGGCTAGGTGGACGGCTCCGCCCATTTCTTTGGACTTAAGGGGTTCGTGCCCGTGTCTTTTTAGAAGCACGGACGCGCACTATAATCGAAGGATTAAATATATGTATATTTTCATTAAGCGCGTATATATTTATGTGTACATATACATATATGTGTGTGCGTGCGTGCGTGCGTGCGTGCGTGCGTGCATGCGTGTTTGTATGTGTTTTTATACGGGAAGATGTGTGGATGACCGGATGGAATGGCAGACCGACTTACTGTTTACCTGCTTGGTCCACGAGATCTCGGGTAGATATTGGTCGACAATGACGAGGAAACCCGCAAGAGCGCCAGGAGAGTAGTCACAGTGGGCAGTGACTAGGTAATCCCAATAATAATTTGATACACTCGCGTAAAGATATTCGAATTAGCGCGAACGGGTTTACTGACGCGATTTTTCACTGACTGCACTGACGTGAACTGGATTATTTCGACTTTCGTACTGACGTGAATCGAGTTAGGTTGATTTTCGTATTGATGCTCTGCGCTTCCGCGGGACCTCTATTTATATCCTGAAAAAAGAGCGTAGTGCCCTTTGTCTAGGATGCAATAGTTTATTGATTTAATTGCAATGTGAGATCTACAATTTTTATATCCGTCCTTTCATTGTTAATCTAAAGTGCATCGTTAGGGAGGTTTCGACAAGAAGAGAAATGATTTATGTTTTTCTTTACAGAAGCAAGAGTGCTCCAGACAGATGACAAATTCTGTTATCCTCGCGGAAAATATAGCTAGGTAAACGGATGGTTACCGTGCACAACTAGTGCAGAGTAACCATTGTCAGTCGCGAATCCGATCTTAGATAACGCTACCGTGGGTTATCCCATGATTTTTTAAGCACGACGTGGCGCCTGTTTTCTTAAGATGAAATGTTGGTCAACCTGGGACGACAAAGCTTGGATTTTTATTATTGCGTGACTTCGGTGCGTTTATAATGTCTTTTGCAATCTTGTCACTTTCGAGGCCTGCAATAAGGTTGTTATTCCTTCCTAGACGATTGGCGTTTACGAGTTTTCGCGGAGCTTGTCCAGTTCCTCTTTTCAGTTCTGTCACCGTTATTAGAGGACTCCACTCGAGTTTCATAGATGTCAATCATAGTCGCGACGTGGAGCCGATTCTTCCGAAAGAAAAGAATCGTGACGTTTACATAACACTATAATAACAGGACATAATACTATAATAGAGCCACCTCCGAAAGCTCTTCTGCCATGTGGCGTGGTTCATATCTTTCTCCGACTTTCGACGCTTAATTCGCAAACGACGATCATTTCCATGAATGAAACGCGATTCATCGGTAAATAAAACCTCCATTGTCATACAGTCCACTGTACGTGAGTTCGTGTATATTCCAGACGAACACGGCGGTGATATAATATTAACGTTAGAACACGTACGTGATTTCTAGATCTTGAACCTGTTTCATGCAGTCGTCGCCGAACAGTCTGATCACTAACGCGATTTTATTGATGAACGACAATTTCGTTTACCACTTGATTTGCGAATAACAGGATTATTGATATCTAACGATCTGTCTGTCCGTTCTCCTGCTAATCAACGACCCTGACCACTTCATCTAGTAAAACTGCGAATGTCCAGAAAACGAGTTCAAGCACGACTAATAATTGATTGATTTATATCCATAACTTGCAACATAACGCTAATTAAATCCTTTACGTAGCAGGGCAATAATTTGAGCTGTCTGCGCTTCTGTGAGTTGTCTTCTTGGCATTTCGAAAAAAATGCACTTTCAATAGATGTATTACGCCAATGAAGCCTCAGCAACACTTTGCGTTTAATCATAGCGAAGTTGTCGCGAATTGTATTGTAGTAAAGTTGCTACGACTTGTAATGAAATTGTCTCTAAAGATATGTATACACGCTAGAGACAACTTAACTATCATACACTTCAAATTATTCAGTAAAAAAATTGTAGTAATAGTTAAAAATCATTTTAAAGAGAAAGTATTAAACTTAATTTACAATTAAAGAAATTTGATATGGCTTTAAAATACTTTTTTGAATATCGCTTCGCGACCATTCTTCACGGAGGTATGTGAAATTTGAATTTGGTTTTTTTAACGCTGATTTTAAATAACTTTAATTTTATTGAGAAGCAGCAGGCAAATTTCAAGATAGAATAACTTCGTTAAAAATTATCGTATCGAGATGTTTAAAAAATCGTTTTAAAGCTTGAAATCTCTATTGTTTAGATCGTTTCAGAATACATCGATACATTTTAGAATATTGCCTTATTGATATTTAATGAAGTTATACATGAACTTATATAAATGAAGACGCATCAAATCACACAATTTTGTACGAAATTTACGAAATTTTACGGCGCGAATTAAATATTGAGCATAAATGCGGTTTACAGCTTTCGAAAGAGTGAATCTTCACCTTTAATTTGCTTTTTTATTTACCTTTTATTTGCTTTTTTATTAAAAATCATTTTAAAGCTTGAAACCTCTACTTTTCAGAACGGTACTTAAAAAAATGTCTTGTTGACATTTTGTGAAGTTACATAAACATAAGTGCAGATATCAAAATTTTTTATGAAATTTGTTAAGTGACACGGCGTTAAAAATTGTACACAAATGCGATTTACATCTTTCGAAACAGTAAATCTTTACTTTCAACTTTTTTTTATGAAGCTTCGTACGATTGTTTTTTATGAGTTATTCAACATCGAAGCAAAAAAGTCGTTTTTGATTCAATGTTGAATAACTTGATGTAAAAAAATCGTATGAAACTTCATAAACTTTACAAAATGTCAACAAGACATTTTTTTAAGTACCGTTCTGAAAAGTAGAGGTTTCAAGCTTTATAAAATGATTTTTTAAACCTCTCGATACGATGATTTTTGACAAAGTTATTCTATATATCTTGAAATTTGCCTATTTTTATAGGGTATACATTGTATATATATAAGCAAAAATTTGTCAATAAAATCATTCGCAAGATAATCGACCGTATCACTTAAAATGAAACATCCTGTTTATATATACACATATATATATATATATGTGTGTGTATATATATGTGTGTGTGTGTGTGTGTGTGTGTGTGTGTGTGTGTATATATATATATAGGGAGTACAAATTAGTTCGGTCCATTCTTTGTGTTCAAAAATGCATTTATTTTAAAACAAAATGAATGAACAGATTAATTAAAGATTATTGTCCATGGCTGGCTACTACTTTTTTCCATCTCTTAGGCAATTTTCGAATTCCATCTCGAAAAAATGACTCGTCTTTGGAGGCAATCCAATTTTGGAGAAGTGAACCAGTGACTTGCCAAATCGTGCTGCACCCTTCGAAACAACCAATAATCAGAAGGAGCGATGTCCGGAGAATATGGCGGATGCGGTAAAACATCCCATTTGAGCGTTTCCAAATATTTTTTTACGACTTTTGCGACATGAGGCCGAGTGTTGTCATGAAGAAAAATAACTTTATCGTCTTTGCTCGTATTCCGGCCATTTTTCTCGCAATGCACGGCTCAAATGAATCAATTGTAGCCGATACCGATCGCCCGTAATGGAATCGCCAGGTTTCAGCAGCTCATAATAAACAACACTCCTTTGGTCCCACAAGATACAGAGCATGATCTTCGAACTATGAATGTTCGGCTTTGATGTTGAGGTCGATGGCAACGATTGACCGAGCTTAGCGTAGTATTTTTTCTTCTTGGGGTTATCGTAGAATATCCACTTCTCATCTCCAGTCACAATCCAAAAAACCTTTTCTTTGTTGTTTTTGAATCAGCTATTCGCAAGTGAAAAATCGCCTTTCAACGTCTCTCGGTTTCAGTTCATAAGGCACTCAATTTCCTTGTTTTTCAATTATTCCCATGGCTCTCAATCGTGCAGAAACGGCTTGTTGAGTTACTCCCAATGATTCTGCAAGCTCCTCTTGCGTTTGACTCTAACCTTCTTCGAGTAATGCCTCTAATACTTTTGTCTTCAAATTTTTTTGGCTGTCCAGAGCGAGGCTTGTTTTCAACGCTGAAATCTCCATCCTTGAAACGTCGAAACCATTCCCTACATGATTTATCAGTTGGAGCAGTGTCACCATAAACTTCGACAAGCATTCGATGGGCTTCAGCTGCACTTTTCTTCCAATTAAAGCAGAAAATTAGAACCTCCCGCAAATGCTGCTTGGTTAACACAAAATTCGACATTTCAAACACAGTAAAAATCAAGGTTTTTGTATGAAACTCAAAGCGATATAAATTGAATATTATTAGCAGATGTCTAACCTCTCTGAAAACGCCAAAATCAGCTGTCACTATGAACCATTCACAACAGCCGGAGCCATCTTTTGGAAAACGGACCAAACTAATTTGTACTCCCAATATACACATGTATATATATATATATATATATATATATGTATATATATATATATGTATATGCAGAGTGACTCAAAATGAGTATATTATCCTTGAAATGTCATATTCCTGACTTAATTCTAAGACGATTTTTCCTTTGCCAAAATTTTGTCAAAAGCGTAGTTTTTAAATTATAATAAGAAATAATTAGCGAATGACAGGGCGCGTAGAGAAGATAGCCAGGAGCGGCGTTTCTGTCCGACGCAGATCATACGGGGGACCCTCGTTACGATCAGACGATCGCTACACACGCATGCATATGCGATCGCATTCTCTCTCTCTCTCACACACACACACACACACACACACACACACACACACAAAATTACCTTGAAAAAGTTTGATGACTTCGACATGCTGCAGCTTAAGAAACAAGAAAAACTTCCATCGATCATTAATGGATCACGTACAGCTCCAAACTTTTGTCAGTTAAACTTCCATTCCTCTAACAAGTTTAGAAATCACTCGTTCCCATTAATGCACGCAGATCGAATAACCATTAAAATACTTTGTTTCTTATAAAACGCATCACTTCGATACGTTTACGCTCAGCGTATTCATTAACTTGAAGAAAACAAAGTATTTCAATGATTACTCAAAAAATTTATTACTGTATCTTTATCAGTTCAGTGTCCGTTTTAGTATTGATGGTCCATTTTAATTATCAATTCATTTTTATTATCAATTAATCATTCGATGACCGAAAATCACTCGAAGAAAGATAATCGTTTATTCGACGATCGATTATTCGACGATAGCATGCACTCGATTTTAATAGAGAATCTGTTAGTTAATTACTATAAATCACTGCCGATTAATTATTCGTCGACTGAATATCACTCGAAGAAAAAAGCACACGATTGTTTACTAACACACGACGCGTTCACTCAACGATAGAAAGAAATCGACTAATTTTAATACTGAATCTTCAATTGATTATTATTTATTGTCGATTAATTATTCGTCGACTGAATACCACTCGAAGAAAAAAGCACACGATTGTTTACTAATACACGACGTGTTCACTCAATGATAGCAAGCAGTCGATCGATTTCATTGGTTATGTTTGTACTAGCGCTGTCAAAACACGGACGTTTCAGTCAGAATCGATTCGATATCGATTCGATATTATTCGACGTCGAAAGCATCAAATCGACATCGAATCGATCAATATAAAAAAATCAGAATATTTCATGTTATGTTGTATAATTGATTTTTCTTCCAAACAGAGTAATGCTTCTTAAGTAGTATTACATGAAATGTACGATAGTGTTGCGTCCGTGATGAATAATTATTAAATCTTTTACAAAATAAGTTATTATAATATTTCTTGTACGTTCTCTCCATCTCTTGATCTTTTTTACATAAAGAGATATTCCATGTAAGAAAGTATTGATCGCCCTTAAAAGAGCGGATTGCTGTCTGTTGCTCTAAAAAGAACGAATTGATTGTGATGGATAAAGTAATTTTATAAGAGATGCTCGAAATGTCCATCATCCATTCTAACGCAGGCTCTCATACGTCTCAATAAATTTCTTTGCACGTTTTGCATCACATCTTCTTCGATGGCCCATACAGCATACCGCAATCTTGTATCAAGATCTTCTATGTCTTCGAGAAGCGTTTTATAAATTAATTCCTTGCAATATCCCCAAAAAAAGAAATCCAGAGGATTAAGATCTGGAGATCTTGCGGGCCAACGTATTGGGTCGTATCGACCAATCCATCGTCTAGGAAATTGCTGATTTAAATAATCCGTCACAATTCTAGCGTGGTGTGGCCCCGCACCATCTTGCTGAAATACGATCTTGCTTCTCTCGAATAATGGGATTTCTTCTAAAAAATCTGGTAGATTATCCCTTAAAAATTCCAAATATGTTTCGCTATTCAAAATATCTGGAAGAATAACTGGACCTAGTATCTGTGTTCCCATAATTCTTGCCCAGATATTCATCTTCCAACGAATTTGGAAGTTTCTGTTTCGCGTAAGTCTGGGATTTTCATCGCTCCATAAAATGCATGTTATGCAATAATTAAATATCCCTTCTTGCGTAAATAGCGATTCATCGCTGAATATTATTCGAGATGGAAATCTTGGATCTCGATCTACTCTTCTTAAAAAGTTTTCGCAGAACGTTTTCCTTAGAGGATAATTTTCTGGTCGTAACTGTTGCACACGTGTATAATGAAAAGCATGCCATTTTTCTTCTTGTAATATCCTCTGAACGGTCGAACGATGATCCGTGTTTCCGAGCAATAACCCGAATACTCGTTTCAGGATTTCGCTCAACAGCTCGAATAATTTCTTCCATATTTTGTAAATTTCTTGCGACACGATTTCTACCAACGTCGTGATTATTTGGTAGGACACTGCCGGTTTCGTACAATCTTTGAGCCGCTCGGAGTATGACAGTGACCGATGGATGTCTTTGACGGTTCGGATACAATTCCGCATACCGTCTTGCAGATGCTGTCCGTGGCACTCACCCAGTACCATCAGTATATCGTAATATTCTTCATTTGTGTAGACCATATTATCGTCTTGGTAGAGAATGACACATGGAAGATCTTTCTCGCTTCTGGAAATCTCTCGCTTCTATGAATCTCTTGCCTTTGAGAATCTTTCGCTTCAAGCGATCGAGGGATTATTGATCGACGTATCGATCACTTCGTATTTATACGATCTTTGCTGGAGATCGATGCCTCTTCCGCGACCCCTGCCGCGAATCGCAATGCTATGCGGATCGCGAGACCGCGCATGTGCTCCGATTCGCAGCAAGCGAAGAAAGAGAGAGAGAGAGAGAGAGAGAGAGAGAGAGAGAGAATGCGATCGCATATGCGTGTGTAGCGATCGGCTGATCGTAACGAGGGTCGGTCCCCCGTACGGTCTGCGTCGGATAGTGAGAAACGCCGCTGGCTACCTTCTCTACGCGCCCTATCATTTGCTAATTATTTCTTATTATAATTTAAAAATTACGCTTTTGACAAAATTTTGGCAAAGGAAAAGTCATCTTAGAATTAAGTCAGGAATATGACATTTCAAGGATAATATATTCATTTTGAATCACCCTGTATATATACAGGTGTTTCATTTCAAGTGATACGGTCGATTATCTCGAATCAGTGATTTTATTGAAAAATTTTTCGAACAAAAGTTGCTTGAAGGGGGACACATGATAGAAATGTAGACTTGACCTTGAGTAACCTTATCGAAATCAGGTTTAATGTTTTTTTAAATGGAAATCCCTATTTTTTATTACATATTCTTGTAGATTATCTCGAGAGTTTTCCAAAACACTATAACAAAATTACTTTTCATTAAGTTATAAGGCAAAACCGATCAGTGATTCGGTCAACTAAGGCAAGACCGATCACTGATCCGGCCAACTAAGGATCATTAACGTCATCTTCAGCATTTATTTGCTTGCGATTCCTCTTATAGATTCTTCTACGCTCTCGTAATAAAATTCTTCTTATCTGCATTACATTTGGATATCGTCTAAACGGTTATCTATTACGATACATTCTTTCTTCTCTATAATAATTTCGTCCAGCACTTCATCAAGCACAAAAATAATACCAACATTTCATTTGAACTGTAAGCGATCATTTTGAAAAAAGTTTTGAAAAAGCCCACTAATATAAAAAAATTGAAAGAAAAAGCTATATGAAAAAAAGAGGAAACTTGAATCGTTCAATTGGGAAAGTAGAAAGTTGGAAGTTTGGATTCTCAATTCCGTACGCGTGAGCGTATGCAAGCAGTGTGAATAGATCGCGCGCGTAAGAATCCCGCTCTCACGCGCATGTATACATGGATAACGCCGGCGGTAATGTAACTTTCAAGCTCCATAACTTGAAAAATATTCAATGAAACGTAATTTATTATAGTATTTTGGAAAGCTCTCGAGATAAGCTACAAGAATATGTAATAAAAAATAGGGATTTCCATTTAAAAAAACATTAATAACCTGATTTTGACAAGATCACTCAAGTCCACATTTCTATCATGTGTCTCCCTTTAAGCCACGCAACTTTTATTTGAAAAGTTTTTTAATAAAATCATCGATTCACGAGATAATCAATCATCGCTTAAAATGAAATACCCTGTATATATGTAGATTTTTCTAGTATTCTTATGATATTTCATGTAATGATTCAACTTGTGTTAGATGTAAAGAAATCATTAATTTTAAAATCCATCATTTATTAGAAACAAAATAAATTTCTTTATAGAGCGTTTAAACGACATATTTTATTATTTTTGTTCTTGAAAGTTTTTGGATAAATAAGTTTTTTATAAATGTTCTTCCAAAACGACAACTGCATAGGTTTAAAAGGTGTCTATTCAGAGCCAATTTTGGCCATTTTTACACTCCCTCCTTTGAGTACCTATTTTCAAATTTTAAGTTCGAATTCGGCATTAGCATCCTCGAAAAACTCTTTAATTCTATATTTCGCTGAAATTGAAGAATTTTTTAACATTTCTGTTCGCCATGTTAGTTCAACCATTCTGAATTTTCAAATTTTGGATACGATTTTGAAATCAGCGATACCAAAAACCAAAACAGGCCTAATGCTACATTTTACTAAAATCGGAAGACTTTTATCATTTCCGTCCGCCATATTGGTTCAGCCATCTTGAATTTTCAAATTTTTGATACGGATTCGAAGTTAGCGACTCCGAAAACCCTGTATTACTACATTTCGCTGAAATCGGTGGACTTTTAGCATTTTTGTAAAATTTCAAGCCGCCCTTTTACTAAATAAAAATTTTTTTTATATTGTAACGTCCAGCTGTCAAAAGCTGACAAACCGGCCGTTACTCTAAAGCACATACTATAGCTAGAAACAACACGGCTTATACCTGCATAGCTGATCGAGTCACGAGCACGATTCCTTCACCACGGATCACGCGTCAACCGCGTAAACCTATTACCATTCTTGCTATTATAACATATTATCTTTTAAATAAGCAGTTAAAGAAAAGAAACCGCATTCATTTCAAAAACAGAACACTACCAATAGAAGGGAGGACCTCCCCCCCCCCTCTTTAATCATCAAATAATAATAGTTAAAGGCAATTGGTTATTATAAGAGTTACATAATTACGCCATCAAACACTCCATAAAATACACGCAAGATTTCCACAAACTAATTGTTGAGAGCGAAAATACAGAAATAGCTAGCGACGTCTTGCAATTAATTGTAATCACCAATTATCGGAATTGAGCACGGAATACTCAGAGCCTCACGAGCAATCCAATTTCGAGTAGATACGCGATACGCATATATAAAAACAGCAAATTCTACAACAGACAGTTGCAAGTGCATTTCGATTGTTATAAGGACATCAAGCGAAGTCAAACATGGGAATTCACCTCGTATCCATGGAGAATAGCGATATCGTTAAAATTTAGCTAGTAATTGACAAACGAAAATCCGTAGAATATTCTAGAATCACGCTCGAAATTACCCCTCTTACCGCGAGACATCACTTCTTTAGAGTATATAAATCAATGCTACGAGGAACTCGAGCTCTCATTTCGCTTATTCTTAGCCGTCAACTCATTCTGTTCATTCTGTTATTCTCGATTTAATTACCCCTAGAGATTATTCCTCCAGCAGCACGGTAAGCACGACACGTTCCGACACTTGGAAATTTTCGGTCTCCAGTAGCCCAGCGACTAAGTCCCAACGGGGAACTTAGAATTTTCACGGCAATCTACTTATAAAATTCCTATTACTTGTACTTCGCTATATTTATAAATTTCGCGTAACTTACAATTTCTTGTACTTATAATCTTATATATAATTTCGGTACTTGTAAATTTTTCGTATTTATAGTTCCATACTTGTAATTATAAGTACGAAGATACTTGTAACTATAACTCTCGCGCTACGCGCAATTTCTCTATGCAAATTCCTTTTACAAATTTGTAATTTCCATTGATAATTTGTTTTTGCCCTTCAGGTTCCGAAAGGGATTTTTTGTGTTCTCTTTTGTAACAATAAACAATAACGTTATCACATTTAACGATCTAGTCAATATTCATCTAGAGTCTATCCTATCCGCGAAAAAAAACGGTTGTCGTACTGCCGAGTGCAAAACCCTCTCTCAAACAGTTCGCGACCCGGCACGTATTTAGCCTAAAGAACCTCTCAATGTAGAGTTCCACAGAGTGCCCTTCGCCTTTCTTTTTCTCGCTTTGGCGCGCCTTCAACTCAAAGCTGTTCCAAGGTTGCACTTCCTTAATTATTAGGCTTGGGCGCTTGCCTTCGCGTGCCTGGCTCTCCATATTTCTCTTTTCAACCTTGGCGCGCCCTCGCTCAGGATCGTTCCAGGCTACCTCTCTACTTACTCAAGGCTGGGCGCTTACCTTCGGGCAGTTCCTCTCCACTCCTATTGCAACTACCCCTGTGCTCCCTCGGGTAGGAACATTTCCCCCGCCAATAAAGGAGAAGTCGTCTCCCTTCTTACTCAGCAGCCTCTATTCAATTACATTATTTTATCTTACGCTAATTCTCTCTCTCGGGCATCCCTTCATTTCTATATCATCACCGTAGATGCCCAGATCAAAACGCGGAGGGTGGAAGCGCCAACTGAGACAGCTGGTGAAAGCGTTGCACCAGCATGGCGATTTCGACCCCCCCCCCAGCGTGCTCGAATCTGGGCCAGTCTCCCCCGAGCCTCCATCTTGCACGATCCCTTCGCTACACTCAATCGAATCGAGCCACCCACGGAATCTATCGCTCGAGTACCACGGGAGGTCATTCGCCTTCCTCCGCCGGACGCGTCGAGCTCCCGTGAGGATCCCCAAGAGATCAATCAAGGTCATCGGAAAACCTCGCGTCACTCATATCGGAGCTACTAAACTAAAAATAAAGATCGTAAAGTAAACTATCGCATCTCTATTATTATTTCTCCCTTTTTTTTATCACCATTCCCTTCCCGGTTCTCCCAAAGAGCTCTAAAGGATGACAACGTTCACACTAGCCCCGTTCGTAGAGCGACCCGTTCACTATCATACTATATGGCCCATATATAGGGCGCCTCTGATAGAGCTCCTAAAGGAACTCGCATGCGGTCGCGCAATATTCGCGAACCTCTCTCGGCTCGCAGCCACCACAACCGTACAGCAGAGTCGAGGCTCCACCTCGCGCGCCCCCTTCCTTTTCGCGGGCCCCCGCTCGCAATCTTCGGTCTTCGGCAACCGTCCGCCAAATTAGGACAGGACGTGACAATGTATAAATGTTTTATTTATAAAAATAGTCAAGAAAATCATTTTACTTACTCGTATGATAAATTTGCGTTGCGTGTAAACGGAAATCATTATTTTGTGTCTGCGTTCGATTTTTAATATCTTGGCGTCCCGATACACTGCTGGGCTTTCATGGGCACCTTCCCACAAGTTTTTCTAGTCCATCCATACTCATTTGCTTTCAAAATATTTATAATTTTTAAAATCGCCTGAACACAAATAATACCGTTTATTATACGGTGAGGGTTAAATCACCGTCAATAATAATTGACAATAAAAAGTAAAATTATATTGATACAGAAATATATTCTTGCTAGCAAATTGTAATATAATATTAGGTTGGCAAGGAAATAATTGGGTTTTTTTTTAGCTCAAAGTTATATACAATATCTTCGTTAATAATGAATGAAATTTAAATTATAATAATAAAAAAAGTTTTAAAGCTTGAAATCTCTACTTTTAAAAGTTTACCACATTTTTTATATCATTTTGATAATTTTTACATACCAAAAACTACTACGCTAAAAAAAACGGAAAATTTTCTTCTCATTTTGTGGATTTGTAACGTGCCCAAAACAAATTTGAGAAAATTTTCGACTACCTATCGTGAAAGCTTAAGCAACTTTCCCTACAAAATCGTTTTTTTTTTAATATTCCTACGATTTTTGATTACTGAGTTATTAAATAAAAGAATCATTTTGACTTTAATAACTCTGTTAAAAATTATTGTATCATTAATAATCGTATCGCAATTTAAAAACGAGATTCTTAAAGCTTAAAGAAACTTTACTCTATCAAGATATATTTATATTGGTAAGAAAGTAATTGCGGTTTTTACTTATAGATGTCTTTTAAAAAAACCCAATTACTTTCTTGCCAACCCAATATATATGTTTGATAGTAAAAGAATTAATCAGCATCATTTAAACTACTTAAGGAATAATGAATATAGGAGGTTTTTTAATATCGGTGCAACTGGTACGACGCGCTGATGGGCGCCCTTTAGAATCTGTGGGCTTTCGTAAGCTTCTGGATCCGCGGGCACCTATAGGCTCCGGTGCATGGCAAACATTTATGAATTTTTTGCTGCAATATTACAGATCTATAGAAATTGCCTTGAATTAATAGTAATGCCCGGGTCCCCTTTCAACTTTATCTTTGTATCGAAGCTTTACAGTTTTAAAAACGCCTCTGTGTAAACATAGTAAACAGTGAAGCAAGAGCATGCACAGCTGATCGCGAATGCACCATCTTTCCTATTTCTAGGAACAATCTTACCCGCTTCTGAGAATGTGCGTGTGCATAATAATATTTTGTAAGCGCACGCAAATTTTGTAGATCACAAGATAAAGACACGTCCAACGGGCCGAATGATCGATTTTACATCGTTGAGACGTCTTTAAGATTAATATTTGATTTTTCGACGTTACAATTATTATGTAACAGTAAATTTATGAAAGCATATTTATTAATCAAATAAAGATAATTATGGTACTGACAACAATCGCGCCTCTTACTCTACTTGTATAAGCACTTAAGAATATTCATATTTGACTGGTTTTTTGTTATCTAATAAATATATCTCTTTAAATGGGAATTATATTAATTAAGATTGAATATTATATGAGCATTGCAGGTAATATGAACACCCTTTATATGTTTGCAACAGTTGATATTAGTAATAATGTTAATGTGTATATAAAAAGATGCATCTGTCTTTGCAACATTCCAATATGCTGCGAAGTTCAATTAAATTTATGTACTTTGAATATTTGTCATATTAAATAAGCAGATACGTTATTTTTTATTTCTTATATTTTTTTCTCTTAATTTCATAAAGTTCCCAAACCATATTGAGATAAGATATTTTGTTCTGAGTGTTAGTATTTGTAAAGTAAACAATATTGAGCTTCTAACCTTATATGATCTCGAGACCATTATTGATTTATTAGATACGGAAGTTTTTCGAATAGGTATGCATGGTCGTTTATTATGATCATTATTCCTTATCATATACTGAAAAAAGTTTGGCGAGGGGTCAACCACTATGACAATTAGTGAACATTTCATACAAAGTGTCCGACCGACAAATAAAACCTCTTGAATATTGTTTAAGATCATGTCTTAAATAACATTTTTTATCAAGATCAAGGCCATTGGAGGCAACTCTTATTTTCATTTTTATATAGAAATGAATTTTCAGTGTAAAAATGAAAATCAATTAGAAAACACATAGTTGTTTATTTAAAAAATTATCCTTTTTGTATACACACTTTTTTCAATGCAACTGTGTTTTCTTTCCACCAATTGATTCATCCTATTATTCTATTTATAAAAGTATTAAGGTAAAATTGTAAAAAAATTAATAGTTTACTATTTAATATTTAATATTTAAAACATAGACACTACATATTAACTTAGCACTCAACATCCAGCGTTTACTCGTACCTTATATACAATTTTAATTTTTAATTATTGAGAATATNGCATAGCCTTAATGAAATTTAGAAAAAAAATTGCTGTCGGTATTATATACTACATGGGCTGAAAAGTCCCGGGATTTTTAAGTGACCAGATGAACCTCTCGAAATCATGTTCATTTTCTAGTGGCGCCACTTATTGAAAAATCCCGGGACTTTTCAGCCCATGTAATATATATATATATATATATATATATATATATATTTTATATCTTTAAAAATAGCGGAAATATTCTCAGTGGATAGAGTTACTGCCCCATCCTGTATATCAGTCTTTCATTTCTGCATAATTTCTTACAAAAAATTTCCTGTGCTCATATTACCCCCAAGGATACTCATATTATCCTACCCAGAGAATAATATGAGCACTGAGAGGATAATAAGAGTACCTACCACCATTTCAACATTTCAACATTTGCAAATAATTAATTTCAATATTAAAATACATAAAACATCGACAAATCTATCAAATGACATTCACAGTTGAGTGCCAAAAATGCAAGTGAACAGACCTACTGACTCTGCCTTGAAATTAGCGCACCCATTGATCCGTTTTTAAATCAAGGAAATTATTCCTTACGATCTGGGATAAGACCATGTGACCTTATAAGAGGAGGAATGTGATTAAGGATTTGAATAAATTCACTTAATCTTACACAACTTTAGATTTAATAAATTCTATTATAATGTACATAATTTAAATTTCTTAAAACTAAACTAAGTTTACTCAAATATTATCTAATTTAGTGTAAAATGTATTGTGTCGTGTTTCGCGGGTAATTTTATATTATTTCGGAAGTTTCTGAATAGGATCTTGGGAAGTGTAATTATAATTTTGATCTATCTGCTGTTCCATTATTCACATAAATTTAATTAAAATAAAAGAAATTGTGTTAAGGAGGGCTACGAGCCAAAGTAATAATTTTAATATACGTAATGTAGGAAATAAGATGATTTCAATGGTGGAATGTTTGGTGAGCCAATATTTATTGGATAACAATTTAGGAGAGATACACTTCGCACTTCGCTGTGCCACACACGTGTTCGCCACATTTAGACTGACTCTCTTCTGCTCTAATCTTCCTTTACCTTTTCCTTCTTGCGCAAGCGCGCTGATACTCTAGCGCATATCGCCATAGCCGGAAGTGCGCGAACAAAAATAAAAATTTATAAACAAAACATATACTCTTCCTACATTCGATCATTCTGCACAATCGTGCGTCTCGCACGATGCCAAGCTGTTAACTTAATGTTACACAAAATCATAATCAAATTTCTATCAAATTCACAAAAACAACAAAAGAAATGAAAAATACTCTTATCGTGTTTGCTATGATCGTTTGAACTCACTTACTACTAGTCGATTAATTACAACGTCTAACAAAAATAAAATCGATTACTTATAACTAATGTCTTACAAATAGAATTGATTACTTATAATTAACGTCTTACAAATAAAATTGATTAGTTATAATTAACTGTATTCCAAGATTTAACATACTCAGAGCAGGTAGAAGTACTTACAGATCCTTCGTGAGATCCGCTTTTAATCACATTATATGTGTCGTTAGGCTTAATCTTCTCAATTTGATATGGTCCTAAATATTTCGTTCGTAATTTTCGGCCTGGACCTAATTGTGTTCGTTTGATTGCTACTAGGTCTCCCACCTGGTATTTTGTAGCCTTCTTACGTCTAAGATTATATGTCTTACAATTTTCCGATTGCACTTTCAGAATTTATTCTTTCGCTCTAGCTCTAATTTCATTACGCTCTTCCCCAAATTTCGATCGAAATTTTTGTTCTATCACTTCGCGTAGTTTCAAGTCGGTTTCGTCGCGCATTTTTACGCCAAGTAAATCGAAAGGCGTCGCATCTACGCTACGATTGAACGTAGAGTTTAATATACGTTGCAATTTATCTACATGTCTACCATTTAGCAGGCTCTTCAATTGATAATTTGGAGAGTATCGATATGATTACTTTATTCAAATGTTCCACTTATCCATTTACTCTTCCCGGGCAATCCCGTGGTAACTGTCACGTGTTCAATTCCTTCACTCTGACAATATACTCCTTGAAACTCTTGGGAGGTAAAAGCCTGTGCCTCTATCCGTCACGATTTGCTTTGGATTCTCGAATATTTGTTTTTGAACATCTAACCGATTGTAACCTCACGAGCTGTGGTAGATTTAGTCGGATACAACCATACAAATTTAGTAAAACTGTCAATAATAGCGAGAATATGATTGTAGTTTTTATTATTGATATCTAACGATCCTAAATGATAGGCGTGATATGTGTGTAGTGTAAATAAACATCAGGTTTGGGAATGGGATGTAAATATTCTTCCTGCCTACTCGCTTTGCGATTCGTCAATATACATTGCACGCAACTGGCAATGTGTCTACTTTATTCCTTAAATCACGTATAAAATACTTCTGACGAATACGCTCTTCAGTCCGTTTTGCCGCCATATGTCCTTTCTCGTGAATTATTCGAATTACGTCTAACTCTAGTGCCCTGGGAATAACGAGTAAATCCTTACCATCTTGGAATTTATATAATAAATCGCCGCGCGCGCTTATGTGATAATTCTTATACGGTTTATCTTTGGCAATTTCTATAATTGCTTAAATCTCTTCATCGCTTGCTTGTTGACTCCTAATTTGTGGTATAATTGGACTTTTCGCTATTGTCATGACCGGATGCCGACGCATGCATCGACGTGTTTCATACCGAAGTTTCTGGTCTGTATTCTGTGATGTAATCATAATCCTCTAACACTAAAGTCCATCTAACAATACGTGTACTTAACTCTTTTTTGCTCATGGTTCGTTGAAAAGCCGCAATCAGTAATTATTTTAAACTGAATTCCTAACAGATACACTCGAAATTTCCTAAGTGCCTCTATTATCGCAAGCGCCTCCAATTCGTAACTCATGTAATTCCTTTCCTCTTTTTTAGTCTTCTTGCTCATAAAATATACCGGATGTAATAAGTTGTCTTCGTCTGAACGCTGCAAAAGTATAGCCCCATAATCATTTATACTTGCGTTAGTAAGTATAAAAGTAAGAAACCTGATAACGATATTGTCGAAATCGTGAGACTTAGCCTGGTTTACTGTTCCTACTGTTTCCAAAAAATTTAATAGATTAAGCAGCGATGATATTAGGATATCGTTTTATAGTGTTAACAAATTACGGAAATTCATTAAGGTGCATAAAGATCCGCTTCCGCATAATATGAAATTGAATGTCGTGTATAAGATTTGTTGTAAAGACTGTGATGCGAGTTACGTGGGACAGACGAGAAGACAGCAGAAGACAAGAATCGCTGAGCACAAGAATCACATTCGGTGGAACACAACCACACACTCTGTCATATCTGACTGATTGAAGGAGGGCCCCGAGTTTGATTAGGAAAACATTGTAATTTTGGACGAAGATCCTTAATACAGAAAGAGATTGGTTTCGGAGATGCTGTACATCAGAAAACAGACTCGTAGTCTCTTCTCTGCAGACGAATATGAGGCTTCCCAAGGCTTACTTTCCGATTATTGATAAGCTAATGTCGAAGTTGCTAAATTGCCAGTTAGTCAGTATCGTTCTTTCATTGTATTAAGATCATTTTATTTGAAACTTTTGACTTGGTATTTGATTTCCTTTCAGATTACAATTGATATTATATTATTTTTCCACACACACAAAAAACACTCCTTAATTACAATCAAAATTAGAAGTTATTTTATTGATTTAAACAATTTTGACACTGATTCGCTGACGAGTCAAAAACTAGTTTTTGATTAAATTAATAGAACATTTTTAATTGTTTGCGACATAGCAAATCCTCGTTGCTTTCCTCTTATTGTGATATAAAAATTCGTTCGGGCTTTTTTTTTTAATAATTTTGTCCTATAAAATTTAAACACAATTTAGACTGTCATTAGAGTCATTTTTCAATATTAAAGTTTCCATAAGTATGTGGAGGTGGCTCACTGGAATAAAACAGTTTGTAGGTATTGTAATTATAAAATTAATTTGTCTCTCAAAGATAGCTCAAAAATAAGCCGAAACATGTAAGCGGGTTATTTAATAAAGAGTTTTGTGTTGTATCCACATTGTTTGTTTTGCACAACAATTACCGTGCTTGACTTCTATTGCTCTATTTTATCTATTTTCTTTGTGATTATTAAAGAATCTTTATGAATTAACTTATATTTAGACATTGGATATTTAGGCCATGAATTCAATTCCAAAGATATCGCTGAATACATTTTAGTTAGCGGAAAGTACAATAGATCCTGGATTTATGCCGTTCAAAAAATATCGCTGAATATAAATCTCTGAATATATAGTTAATATGAAATGTAGTTAACGGAAAATAGATCCTGGATTTATACCGTTATTCAAATTCAAAAAATATTGTCGAGCATAAATATATTACTGATAATATCATTAAGTCAGCTAATTATTAATTAATCCTTCTAATAAAAGGTTTATATGGATTCTATAAATAGTATAATAGTGAATTGTGTAAGTATTGAAATGTACAGAAAATGTAGTTATCAGCAATGATCATGAATTATATAAAATGATATGTATAGAATTTAAAATTCGATCATATAAATAAGACAGAGTTTATAAAATATACGTGTATGAAACATAAATTCGGTAATATAGATAAAAGCTGAATTTAATAAAATTAGACTATGTAAAATTTTTAAACGTATAGTGATAAATGAAAAGGTACTTTAATAATCGCATTGCGTAGTCCAATAATAAAATTGTAGTGTCAGAAATAAAGATAAGTTAAAAAGTAAAATTATAACATATTTAAATATAAGTTGAAACAAAATTGCAATGAACACCACTCGTTATCAACTGCACCAATGATAACGCCCCTCTTATGACAAATCGGATGATGAGAGTAAAAATTAAGGAATCTACTCGAGAAAGTTGGCTTATGATATCTATCAAAAATAATTCTGTTGTCGTCAACAATAACCATTCTGTCTAAGAAATTCAATTTTTTATCTATACCATGGTGAACTGAAATCTTGGATGTAAAGAAATAAGAACGTTTTGGATTTCATTCGAAGTGTCACCTGGAGCTGCTAAAATGATGTCGTCATATAAAAAATTGAATAATAGTTGTGTAGGTAATCTTTCAATTGCCAAAGTAAATCCTGTAAAATTTCGGATATAATAGGAGACAGAGGTGAACCCATAGGGGTACCAACAATCTGCTTGTAAAATTTACCATTAAACGAGAAAAAAGTGGAATTTAAAACTAAGTAAATGACTATTAAAAATTCATCTAATGGTATAGTGGTTTTGCAAGAAATGTGAGCCCATCTTTTACTAATGCTCTCCAGATACCAATTCTATGGAGACATTAGTAAAAAGAGAAATAACGTCTAAGGAAGCCATAATATAATTAGACTTAAAAATCACCCCATTCAGTTTGTTAACAAAATAAAAGCTATTTTTCACCTGGTTAAATGCCTCAGAAATGCTATTGTAAATAATATTGTGAAAAAATAGAGATAATATCTATAATAAAGACTTAACAGACGAAACAATGACTCTTAATGAATTACCAGGCTTATTGACTTTCGATAAACCATAAGTTTTGGATGTGTTACCATCTGTAGTTTTCAGTATGTAAACTCATCTATAAAGTCTTTATTTTTCTATCTGATAAGAAGGCAGCGGAGATCATCAGTCAACTTTCCCATAGGAATTCCCTATGGTAAGTATTCTTGTCAGAAAGAATAATCTCCATTTTGTCGGTGTAATCCGCTCTGTCCAAAAACACTGTGATGTTCTCCTTCTCGTGTAATAAGTAAATTGTTGTGATCTTTCATAAATTGATTTGTAATATTTAACCAACCATTAAAATAATTATTATAATTATGGCTGGACAAAGGAAAATCATTGGAAAATTTATTAAGAATAGAAATTTAATTGTTTTTAATAAAATTTACAATGTTGTTAGGACGACCAGATATATTATTTTTAACACTTTTTTAAAATTCTATCATAGTTTTATTAATGTTATATTTGTTGATAGATAAACCAAAACCCTCACTAGCTATAACAGCAATTAAATCTCCCTTGGTATATCAGTATTACTCAGATAAACCATTTTTCATTTGTTAAATCAAGAAGATGCTTCATTGAACAAATCAGTATATCAGTATTACTCAGATAAACCATTTTTCATTTGTTAAATCAAGAAGATGCTTCATTGAACAAATCAGGAGAAATATGGATGGTTCTCAAATTGAATGGAACGATTAAGAACTGTGGAAACACTATTAGAATTAGAATTTGACGCATTATTGTTTGAAACATTCTCGGAATGAGTAGAAAGACTAGTATCTGTAGCAGCAATAATATTAATGTTAGAAATTGACGGGTTATTGATTAAAACATTCTCAAAAAGAATAGAATAACTAGAAACTATAGGATCGAGATTGTTAATGTTAGAATTTAATGAATTATTGCTAGATACAGATCATATATAAAAAATAGATCTAATTCGAAATTTATTGTAATTAATTTGTTTGGATTGTAACCATTTAATTATTTATCAATTCTAGATGTTGCTATATAAAGTAACAGTTATTAATTTTGTCCAGATAAATAAAAAAACTACAAGAATCAGGTTCAGGTACAATGAGACAGAAATGATTGGTTATCTTAAAAATATTACTGCTGGTGTAATGTAAATGATACGCGGACGTTAATTTTCAAGAATTTAATGTATTGTACATTTTTTTTATTAGAGATTGTTTTGGTATTAATACTTACAATTTTTTTTTAATTCTATTAAATTATGCGTTAATGTTAGAATCTGTATTAAGTTTTTAAAATACTGCCTTAAACATAATTTGGTTCCCCTACATTGTACATACTTCTCAAATAGAATAACATATTTTTATACAATAATTGTTTTTATAAGCGACATTGTGATTATATGATCACGTATCTTTATGATAACATATCTTTATACAATAATTGTTTTTATAAGTGACTAAATACGAATCAACACGATAATGTAAAAGCAATAGTGTGCTTATATAGCATCCTTTAACTCCAATCACATTGTTGCTTTTACATTATCGTGTTGAATCGTATTCAGTCGCTTATAAAAACAATTATTGTATAAAGATATTATAAGTTATTCTATTTGAGAAGTATGTACAAATGTAGGGAAACCAAATTATGTTTAAGGCAGTGTTTTAAAAACTTAATACAGACTCTAATATTAACACATAACTTAATAGAATTACATAATTAAAAAACAATTGTAAGTATTAATACCAAAACAATCTCTAATAAAAAAAAATGTACACTGAGAGAAATTCCTGAAAATTAACATCCGCGTGTATTAAAATACATAATATAATATGGCTCAAATAATGAAAATAAAACAAATTGTATTGAGAAGAACTACGAGCCAAAGTAATAATTTTAATGTACGCAAGACCAGCTTGACTCTCTTTTCCATCAGAGTGTGATTTATAAAATATCCTGTGGGAATTGCGAAGCTAGTTACATTAGCTAGACTAAGAAGAGACTAAAAACTAGATTACAAGAACATATGTCAGATATAAGGAAAAAATCGAGATCCCCCTCTGTCACGGACCATAGAACTATATGTAACCATAATTTCGATTGGAATAATGTTAGAATTCTAGATAGTCCTACAATAAATTAATTTCCAAAATGATTCACATTAAGAAACAAAAATAGTGCTTAAACAGGCTTTAACGTGACAAATATTGAAATAACTAAATTACTTTAAAGTTTAATTTTTATCGAATTATATTCAAATTACAATATTATTACATATGCACGGATTTATTTAATTTACATAAGTAAGATTTCGTCCATAAACAAAATTTACATTTTGTAATCAATCAAGAGATTATAAGTCATACAAATGCAATCACACTCGATTGCCTACAGTTTACTTGTTCGAGAGCGAGTTAGAGCGAGAGCGATGGCGAGAAAATTTCGAGTGATATGGCTTTTCAGCTGAATTTTGCTTTACACGAATTCTCAATTGCGAATCAAACGCGGCGGTTTTCTGGCAGCGGAGCATCTCCTAGGCGGTTGCACTTGTAGCGAAGCGTTGACTCGAGAACAGCGAAGAAGAAGAGAGTCATTGCTTCTCGGTTTTGCCTTTTATGCTCTTTTAAGAACAAAGGCTTCCCTTTGCACTCGCCTATGAGATTCTCGCAAAATTGAAAATTTTGAGGTGACCCTCTGTTTCGGCCGGCGATTGGCAATTTCGAGCGCGATGGCCAAGCGGTACGCTATTGCCATGCGCGCCCGCTACATCTGGATTCTTGATTGAGATGAACGCATATTACGCGTTTTGCATCATGCGATCGCGCGTGCGCTGCGACCGATCTGAGTTGGTTCACCGTTATAGCGGTTGAGATCTGCGTACGTGCGACGTGCGGCTTAGCTTATTGTTTTTCGACTTTATTGACTAGGTGATGGTCAAGTTTATGTTTTGGAAACCTCTAAGGACGCTTGGAGTCCTTCTAGAAAATTCCGATTCGCATGTCGCACGTACGCCAAATCTGCAAAAACTGTCCGTGTTAGCTGTATCTCGAACATCACTAAAGATTTGCGGCTCTTAATAAATAACAAAATGCTCGATATTTGAAGGGCCTACTTAATTCTACTTAACTTCACGCCTAGAGAGTACTTGGCGAAGTTTATACGATGGTGCCGATTCCTTCTTTATTGTGAGCCTCCTCCAAATGATCCTTTTGATTCAATCCATCAGTTTTCTGCCTCCTCAGAGTGAGAATAACATCCGGGTTTTCTTATCCTCAATCAAAGTTCGCGGTCCAAGAATTAATTTCTGAGCCGTTACTTCAATCCGGAAATTATGTCCAGGTATATCTTTGCGTGTGCCAATCTAATTCGGTTACTCGGCAATGCCAATAGCAGTAGCGAGACTCAGACCCGACTAAACTCTGCAACACTCATTTTGCCCCTTCCACCATCGTCGTTTATCATCCTTCTCTTTATCCTAAACAACGGAGATTATCCCGTTATTCTTACAAGGCAGAATGATACGGAAGCATTACCTGATTCCTATCTTCCCATTATACAATCTCTTTCATCCTCTTAGTTTTTTCCCTCTCCTATTTTACTCTCTCCATACAATCTCCTTAGTTCGTTTTCTACAGGTCATCATTTTTTATTATTTACTGGCTGACAATAAAGAGTAGTCTTCATCGCAATTTTGCTTTAACTTATATTTAAATATGTTTTAGAATAATTAATTAGCTTAATTAAATATGTTTTAGAATAATTAATACGCATGTATGATACTGAAGATGACTCGATAAGGATCGAAATGTTTGTAGATTACATGTATTAGATTTTGATGAATTTTAATTATTAACAACTACCATCCGGTTTGCGACTCTAGTCTGGAATTGTTTAAATATGTTATAATTTTACTTTCTGACTTACCTTTATTTCTGACACTATAATTTTATTATCGACTACATGTCACACACTGTGATTATTAAAATACCTTTTCATTTATATAAATCACTATATGTTTCAAAATTTTACATAGTTTAATTTTATTAAATTCAGCTTTATCTATATTAGTGCTCGCAAAGATTTGCACATTTCGGGCCGATTCGAGCGCGCTATCCCCACTACCGCTCGAGGTTCGGCGGCCGAGCGTTATGGCTCAAAAGCGTCTCTGTAGCTTAAACGTGCGGAGATCATACTTTAAGTTATTAAAGAATATTTTTCTTGCAAAATAATTTTTATGTTTTTAAAAAAATCGAATACTAAATTTTCTAAAACATTTTGTCATAATAATTCTTGCCTACCAGAAACTATTCAATAATTGTTATAAATTTACATCGAGAAGAATAATTGTTATAAATTTACATTGAAAATTTACATTTCTATAACAGACTGGCGAAAATTGTAAGCGAATATAATTATCATTTTAATTAAAATAATAAAATTATATTCGCTTATAGAAGAAAATAGTTATTGCGATATAGAATCCTCGTTACTTGAGACTTTATAAGACTTCGTATGGAAAACACGGAATTTTCAGATTCACGTATTTCCTGACTTCGATTTTCGCAAGTCTGTCATAGAAACTTCTCGATGTAAATTTATAACAATTATTGAATGGTTTCTGGTAGGTCAGAATTATTATGAATAAATGTGTTAGTTATTCTAGAAATTTCTCGATATAAATTTATAACAATTATTGAATAGTTTCTGGTAGGCAAGAATTATTATGACAAAATGTTTTAGAAAATTTAAAATTTAAAATTTTTTAAGAAAATATAAATTATTTTGCAAAAAAAATATTCTTTAATAACATAAGATACAATCTCGGCAAGTTTAAGCTATAGAGACGCTCCTGAGCATCACGTGAGCGCCCGAGCGCTCGGCCGCCGAGCCTCGAGTAGTGGGGGGGGGAGGGGGGTAGCGCGCCGAAATCGGCCCGAAATCTGCAAATCTTTGTGAGCACTGATCTATATTACCGAATTTATGTTCTATACACGTATATTTTTTAAATTCTGCCTTATTTATATGATCAAATTTTATACTCTATATCATTTTATATAATTCACGATCATTGCTGATAATTACATTTTTTGTACATTTCAATACACAATTCACTATTATATTTATAGAATTCAGATTAACCTTTCATTAGAATGATTAATTAATAATTGACTGACTTATAATGACATTATCAGCTATATATTTATCGGCAATATTTTTTTAAATTTGAATAATGGCGTAAATCCAGGATCTACTTTCCGTCGACTACATGTATTCAGCGATATCTTTGAAATTGAATTCATGGCCTAAAAATCCAGAGTCTACTTGTGATCATCTTTTTTGTCATTGAATTTATATAAGTAGTCATCTTTTGTTAGCTTATTTTTTATACCGTTTTATATATTATTATTATAACTTTGAGAGAATGACCGGATCGGAATTGAAAGTTTAATATAGGCATATTTTTATTTTTATTTTATTTTATTTTATTTTATTTGATGTTATCTGTATCATATTACTTTAAAATTGTTACTTTGGCTCGTAGTCCTTCTTTCATGATTTCTTTTATTTTCATTATTTAAGCCATATTATATTATGTCTTTTAATTAAACTGGGGATATTCAAACCATTTGTGTATATAAGTTGTGATATTGTTTTTCTAAATCAGAAAAGGGAGAAGTTAGTTCGGATAAGAAACGGGGAAGAGTTCATGAGAGTCTAGAATTATAATTCGTTGGTTAGGGGAATAGAAAGATAGGCTCTGAATATTTGAAACTCGAAAGAATTAGAAAGTTTGAAAGGAATAATTTTAAATCATTTGAATTAGAGAGATTAGGATATGAGATATAAATTCGTTCATTTATTGGAGAGAGAAAAGAATGATTAATTTCAGAAGATTCGAAGATGGGTGATTAACTATAGATAGATTTATGTAGGAGGAATGGTCACTTTGAGAAGATTCAGGGGAAATTGACAGGTGTAGTACTATCTGGGTTTATGGTTAGGTAAGAAATTTCGAAAAGAGGTGAAGTCAATTCTAACCGAGAAGTAAAATTAGTGGAGTCAGAAGAGTTTCTAAATTCGTTCTCAATTTAATTTTCTACTTGTTTTATTTCTTGCAAATTAAATCTTTTTGAAGTTCTAGCTAGACGGCTGGAAGGTTGCATTTGTCGACGTCGCGTTTGTTGACGTCACGTTTGTTGGCGTAATCTTTGGGAGCGCACTGGAATTTTTTAAATTTTCAAATAAATTGTCTAATGAATTGTCTAATAAATTGTCTAATGAATTGGGCTGCTTTGAACTTACTTTTCGGTAATCTGCAGCCAGGAATTTAACAGGAAAGACTTCCCTCTGTTGGATGTTGCACAGAAGGAGCCGTCCTCCGTAACTTCATCCAATTTGCACTCCCGAAGTAGAATCAAATTACTAATTATTAATTATTAATTGCTTTTAGTTAGTGATTAGATTTCATAGTTGTGCACACCTTAATTTATATATATAATTATACTATGAGTTTTTTTGTCTTTGATGGGAATAATCAGAGAGTGGGGAAAAATATGGGAATCAATTGTTCCTAAGTGTCATATAGATTGATTCTATTGTTAGCTTGAAAATATATACTCTATCGCCGATCTCACTTGCGATATTAGATACTTGATCAATCTATTAGATATCATTCTGTGACTTTTATTATTAATCTTTCTATATTTTACATTACAATCTCCTATTATAACAAGATTGAAATTCCTTTCCAATTAATTTTCATAAGTGTTTAGTTTAGACTCGATGATAATATTTTTATAAGAATGGATGATAATCCATCGAAGATGGTATATAATACTTCAAAAGAAAAGAATTATGAAGTCCTCCATAACATAGATATATCAAATTATTTCCTTAAAATGCTCATCCTATCCTATATTATGTATATGTTCTTGTTATTCCAATTATGACATAGATCATAGATAATAGCATCGTTTAAAAGGAAAAGTTAAATATCTAATTTTATATTAGCTATCAATGTTCTTTCTGTCAAGAAAATACGAGGAAAAAAGAAAGGCAGAGGGATCAGAAATTTGCTAGTCAGTATGGTATTCCCACGACTTATAAATTTCTCTCTAACACTCGCTTCTAAGAAAGACCGCCCTTCTTGGAAGGATACTTTGTCTTTAGCTCTCCGTGATATCCAGCCGGCATTATTGACGATAAAATTTATTTATCGATGCAATTTGCTAGTCTATCCTCTTCCCTAAGCTAGTAAACACGAAAAATCTACGAGCATTTTTATATTACAGAAGCCTTACTTGAATTTTCTGCGTTGTGCAATAAATATTATTCACTTTTATTAGTACTATCTTCTCTTTACTATATCCGCTTCTAGTAGAAACTGTTTACTCTTAAAATTTTGCTAAAATATACGCTTTCGAGCTATATATTTATGTGTCAAGTTTGGAAAGTTGTTAGTTACAACTTTATGGTTAAAATTTCGAAGAATTCTAAGCATATGCGACATGAACAACTGTGCATTCTAAATTTTACTCATTATTACATGTATCAATTTTCTCCATGAACGCACATCAAGAATCACGCCTATGGATTACTATGGCGTGCAGCGAATTCGGTGTTTATCTGATGGCGCGACGGAAAAAAGCCAAACTGTTCTGGTGCCGCGGAAGCCATTACACAAATAGTCTATTCGAAGGAAGCTAATAGATCAAGGGAAATGGGTTAGAGCACCGAAAAAGTATATCCAGCATCGATGCCTCCGGCCGCCTCGTGGCCGATAGATCACCAGTCTAAGTGCACTAAATGTCCCTTCCCCCGTTCGCCAGTTATTATGCGGCAAACTGCAGTGACTTTTTCACGCGATGATACATTCATCATGCCTAACGCCATTGCCAGAAGGCATGTAAAGGGTGCGTCATGTGTGCAAAAGGAAATCATATGAAACAGTCTTGACACTCTCGCTCACGTTTTACATTAAGTCATTGAAGAGATATCGGAGAATAGAGTAATTAACTATTTAAAGTCTTTCGGATTTCTCATATAAAATAAATTCTATTCGAATATGGATGACATTAAAATCTCGATGATGAAAAAACGCTCTCTATGAAAAAATTTCCGTTCGAAAACATTTAACTGTGAAACGCGTTTCCATGAAGATCGTATAATTATATTTTTGTGAAAGTAACAAAAAAATAATTTTACCGTAGCTCTCTCGCTTCAAGCAGAGAGTTAATTTGTAACATGTCCTGCTGGGTGGCGGTTTCTCATCGCGCGAAGTTAAGAGATCGTCGCGGTTGAACTTCCACGTCACCAGGGAAAAAAGTTATCATAGCTCCCAGGATAGATTTCCATACTGAAGCGCAGATGAATGACGGGCAAATGGAAGCAGCGCGGTGGACGCCAGCTCTATCCATGCCATCCCTCGAGCTTACCGCGATATAGAGCAGCAGTATGTGGTATTACATACGTAATTGATGCTTGGCTATTTTTTCCGCGGTAATATATTGTGGCGTTGCGCAGCGCAACTCCGTTTGCGCGAGGCGTTACATTGTAACTAATGCGTCGCGATTTTTAACATGTACGATATCGCTACTTGGAACATTTTCATAGCGGTATGCTGGTTTTATATTTTTGTTGAATACCGCGAGTAGATCAGGATCCTACGAAATCTTTATCAATACGTTTATAATCGTTATCGTAATCTTCATGTAATAAAATTATCAAATAAACAATTAATCGCTTTTTTAAAATACAATTTTATTATCTGGACTGTTTCAATTACTATTTTTATTATTACATAACAGTTAATTATTATACATAAGTTAAATACAAAAACATAAAAAATACTTTTATCAAATTGTTCAACTATATTTTACGAGGGGTGTTCAAAAAGTAAGTTTCCCTGCTCCGGAAAAAAAGCAAAACACAATTTTTAGGTTAAAGTAACATATGTATTTATTGTTTGACTTATAAACTATTTTTCTACATAGTCCCCTTGGACTTGAATACATTTTTTATATCTGTTCTGAAGCTTTGACAAACCTAGTTTATAAAAATCCGTGCCCTGTTTTTTAAAGAATAATTTAACAAAGTCTTTCACTTCATCATTTGAATTGAAGTGATGGCCACCCAAACTTTCCTTTAACTTAGGAAAAAGATAAAAGAAATTGGAAGAAATCAGAAGAGAGTGCTCCAAAAAAAGCAAAAATCCAGTATTCTGCTGGTAAGGTTATGACCACAGTTTTTTGGGACAACGAAGGTGTTCTGTTGATTGATTTTTTTGAATCCGGTACCACGATAAATGCAGATCGTTACTGTGAAGTGCTAAATAAACTTAAAAGTGCCATTAAACGAAAGCGTCCTGGAAAATTATCAAGAAAAGTGTTGCTTTTTCACGACAATGCACGGCCTCATTCAGCAAAAAAAACACAAACCTTACTGGAAAAATTCAAATGGGAAATTTTTGATCACCCACCCTACTCTCCAGATCTCGCACCAAGTGACTTTTATCTTTTTCCTAAGTTAAAGGAAAGTTTGGGTGGCCATCACTTCAATTCAAATGATGAAGTGAAAGACTTTGTTAAATTATTCTTTAAAAAACAGGGCACGGATTTTTATAAACTAGGTTTGTCAAAGCTTCAGAACAGATATAAAAAATGTATTCAAGTCCAAGGGGACTATGTAGAAAAATAGTTTATAAGTCAAACAATAAATACATATGTTACTTTAACCTAAAAATTGTGTTTTGCTTTTTTCCCGGAGCAGGGAAACTTACTTTTTGAACACCCCTCGTAGTTGTTCAAATATATTTAAAAATTATTTTTATACAGTAATTGCAATGACTAATTTTACGATAAGAAAATAATATAGATACTAGTTATGATAATAAACATAATTGTATGTCTCTGTTATTTATATAATTATCTGTTCTCTGCTTTTGATACTGCAAACATTATGTTCTTACAACAAATTTAATTGGATTTTATCTGTTTTATCAATTTTAATTTATTTAATTTATATTATTGTGCAGTTATGGTGTGCAATAGCTCGCACATAGTTAATCGGCTAACTGATGGTTATATACACTCCAGATATGGTAATCTGTAAGATTTGCTTGCTGCACTCGATTTCTTTGACGTTATGAACATTGAATTGTTATCAATTATTGCTATGATTGGAGACTACTGAGGATGGCTTGAATATAACCGAAACGTTCAGTTTTGTATATTATGTAATAGATACAATCGAAATATATGTATATATGATAATCGTACCAATTACCGCGTATTAAGGCTCTTAATTACTCGTTTTTTATTCTATTTTTTATTTGTCATAATTATATGTTTAATAAAATATAATAATAATAAACTGAACATAATAATTTTCAATATAATAAGAAAAATTTGATGTCACATTAATTCACTGATTTATTTAAATTCTTTGTATAGTATCATACTTTATAATTTTCTATTTTTTATATAAGTATTTTTTATATAATTAAAGAATAAATTAACAAATTTATATTCCCTTTTTCAAATAATAATATTCAGATTATATAAATAATTAAAATCC